>CAUYQG010095924.1:0-32123 GCA_963574415.1 Tarsius wallacei
TTTTTGAGTTGGAGTCTCACTCTGTCGCCCAGACTGGAGTGCAGTGGCCGCTCCCGGCCACCGCAGCCTCGACCTGCTGGGCTCCGGTGATCCTTCCGCCTCAGCCTTCCAAGTAACTGGAAGTACAGGCACGCGCTACCACGCCCGGCTAATTTTTTTATTTATTTATTGCAGAGATGCGGTCTCGCCAAGTTGCCCAGGTGGGTCTCGAACCCTCGGGCTCAGGCAATCCACTCACCTCGGCCTCCCAAAGCGCGGGATTGCAGGCTGAGCCACTGAGCCTGGCTATTATTTTCATTTAGTATTTAAGTGATCATTAGTCATTTAAAGAAATGTATAAATCTGTATGTACATGTATATGCATATATGTGTGTATGCGTGTGCATAACATTTTTAAAAGGCTTATTACTTACTTACATTTATACCTTTTTAGATATTTCTTATTCCATTCCCTCATAACTGGGTTTCATTCTTGTTTTCATTTTTCTTAAACCTAAAAATTTTCTTCGAACATTTTTCAGTTTAAATGTCTTTTGGAGACAAATTCTTTCAGGCTTTGTTTGAAAATGTCTTTATTTCACTTTTTTGGTGGGAGGATATTTGGCTAGATACCAAGTATTTGCCTTTCTAGTAAGCACCTTAATGATATTGTATCATTTTATTCTAGTATTGATTGTTTTAATGCGAGGTCATCAACATTTTGTTATCATTTTCCTATGTAAATTTTTTTCTTTTTTTCCCTCTGACTGCCTTCAAGAGCTTACATATATATGTATATATAATGTTTGACTATTTGCTATTATTCCATAGATTATGATATTTTTGTTTGTTGGTCTGTTTTTGTTTGGTTTTACTTTCTATTGTCTCAATAATTTTTATTGATCTACCATTAAGCTTATTAACTTGATTCTTTGCTGAGTCTTGTTGTTGGTAAATCCACCACGGAAATCTTCATTTATATTTTTAATTCCAGCATTAACATGTTTCTCTTTTGAATCATCCATCTTTTTATGCAATTTTCTCTGCTCATAGTTATTGTACATTTTTAGTAGATTCCTTATATAGACTTTTTAACCTTTTAATCATAGCTGCTGTGACTCAGTCTAATAATTCCACTGTCTGAACTACATCCTAGTCTATTAAATAATTTTATCTTGAAGGTGGACACCACTGCTTTACCTCTATATGCTTCTCATAATTTATGGTTGACCATTAGATACCAAGTGTAAAGAAGCATTGGAGAAGGAGTAAATGATATTTATGCCCAGAAGAGATCATGTCCCTCTTGCTATTAGCCCACTAATGAAATATAGTCTGTACATGAGCTGGATTTGAACTGTGTTGTTACTCTAGCTAGATTCAGATAATCACAGATTTCAAATGATTTCCATGTAGAATTAGAAACTTTCTTATGACAAGCTGTGGGATCTGAGTGTCTACAAGTTGGCTCCATTCTCATTCATGACTTTCAAACCTTTTGGATCCTGCACACCTGTGCCTCTGGGAGGGTCTCTCTCTGCTTTTATGGCTCTCTTAGCCACAGCAAGCCAGTTACTGAAGGTTTTTTAATTTTTTCTGTTTTTCCACCCACCCTCACTCAGATATCAGTAACCTTCAGTAAATGAATGGTACCTTGAGCTGGAGGTGAGGTTTCTCTCAGCAATCTGTCCCCAGTGCAGCCACAGGCGGTTGGTTTCTGTATCATGTTCATTGTAAGACCCTGCATCTGTTCTGCTCTCTTGCTCTTTCTCAGGTTAGATATTGGTGGCCTCAAGCTCAGTAAAAGATCCAAAATGCCGGGATGTCCTTGTTTTTCTACGCTTCCTTTATATTTTAGAGTTTTCTTTCTCGCCACTGGCCATGAGAGTCTACTGTCTCATATTATGATGTTCTTGATTGCCCAAACGTGTTCTCCCAGTCCTCCTGTCCCAATCGTGTAAGCACTTGGAATAAAACCTGTTTAAAAGAAATGGTGGCTGGGCACTCAGTGCTTTTGGGCCTGTGATCCTAGACATTGTAAATCATTATGCCACCTCACACTTGGCCTTTAAATATTTAGAAATGTTTTTCCTTTTTTTTCATCTATAGCAGCTTCTCTTTCTCTTGCGGTTCTTCATGGATAAAAGCAGCCAAAAGGCTTTTTTCTTCTAGGAGTGCCTCATCAGTTTGGTATGTGTAGCTCTCTGATAAACTCAAAAGCGTGATTTTTACAGGTAATATGCCTGTTCTCGTTATTAAGTTAGAACAAAGTTGTTTTGTCACTTTCTAAACCAGAAGTGGAAGCAGCTAAAGTCCTGGTCCGTGACCTCAGCACACATTCTGACAAAATGACCTCCTCAACATAGTTGTTTCTCATAATTTCTATTTTCTCGCATTATTGTTTGAAATAATTAGGAACTTGAACTAGTCAATGGCAGAACAGAGTCAGCATAATATATTGTAAAACATAAAAAAAAAATTACTACAGGTTATGACATTCATGTACAACATTTCCAAACAGTTACACAGTCATACACACCACCTACCATAGCCTTTTAATATGTAGCTCAGATTAAACTCAATGAGGTTAACTATCACTGGAAACAATCCATGCCTGGCTTAGTTTATTTTCTGGATGCATATTTATAGTATGTTGTGTTGAAATTATGTGTATCTGTGATTCTTCCTTGCATGATGAGATTATAAATCCATCAAGGCAAAGAGTTCTTATATTGCTCATCTTTCCATTCTCATCACATATCATGAGAACTAGCATTAATGATTGAATGTAAGTATAACACATTCCAGTTGGCAAGTGTTGATACACTTACACATCATCATGTCTAGTTTTTTCTGAGTTATAGGTATATATATTTTTGAAGAATATTTTTAAATAAATCGGGAAATTTGCTACCCAGAGGAACTATATTGAGAATATTACTGCTTTGAAGAAACCATTTATACAATAAAAATAGGCTCCATAAAGACATTTGTGTTCAAACTTTCACTCACAAAAGATTCTTAAATGTTGATGCACATAATAACATCTTAAGGTAATTAAAAGATCTGTTTTCTTTTTGTCTTTTTGATTGTAGAAAGTAAATTGTATACAATCTCAAATACAATGACACTAGAAAATAACAAATTTGTTGCTGAAAATACTAGCTGAAAGTGTCAGACTGGTTCTCTTAAATTCTCAGAATCTTTACAGTTTCTCTCTCTCTCTCTCTCTCTCTCTCTATATATATATATATATACATATATATATATCGTACCATATTTATACACACACAAACAAATATATTTATTCCTAAAGATAGACTGTTTTCAATGCATTAAAAGATTAAAGCAAGAGAAGGAAAATTTCTTTCTCTGAGAGATAATACCTTCCAGGACATATAGAGAATTGAAGAAAAGACTAAGTTGGTAACTTTGAAAGGGTTTCTTTTAGTCCAGCTGCCCATTCTTCTGTTGCTACAAAATGTTTTGCTGAAAAGAGAAGAGGTCATCATAATTTGCATTTGTATTACTCTGTGTGAAGGCTATTGGTGTTTAGGTTACAGAAGAAGTCTGGCTGGAATTAAAGGGGGTCTGTTCAGTTTATTTCCATTCCTGTGAGCATTTTTGCATATTTCTTCTTCTGAATGTCAGAACATCACTAGGAAAGTTTCTAAATGTCTTAATGAGGTAAAGAGGGACTACAAGAAGGCACCCCATGAACTGCATCCACTGTAGATTAGCACTGAGTCATTACAATAATATTACATGATTAAAATGTAGTGATTCCAATGAAAATATTATTTGCTTTCTTCCCATTCCACATCACAGAGAAACCATCCTTACATCTTGGTTATTATTGAATTCCAAAGTATAATCCAAATATGTCCCGTTTATCATACACTCAAGTCTCTCTTAAAATGCATGCAAAAATAGCTCCATGGAATCAAAGGAAACTAAATCATACTCTGTTGTATGTTTTGAGATGATTATTTTTTTAAAATTGGAAATATATGGCTACATCTTTTATCCAATCTCTGTACTTGTCTACCATAATTTATTTAAATGATTTGTTTGCGTATGTTTCTTCTGATCTTCTGATAAGTGCCTTCATTTCTAGAATGATGTCTTATTCATCTTTAAATATATGCCATGTGCATCAGGCACAGTATAGACACTGAAGATAAAGTGGTGAAAGGAACCTGACCTCAAGGAATTTAATCCTGGGGTATAATGGAGAATAATTATGTTATTCTTAAAAGAATTCCTGAGCATTTAAATATTCTGATTTCAACGTTGAAAGATAACCTTTGAGCTGATTGATTTTTTCCTTTTTAAAGGTATATGAAGAATTGGTATTCAAATGTTGGTGGAAAACAACATAATAGGCAAAGAATATACATAAAATTTAAACTTTTTACTGGATCATTTAATATGACATACATGAATGTTCAACTTATAGGTACCATTTTTTAAAATTTAGATATGATTTTAATAATATCATACCTATTTTATTTCAGACATACATAGATTCAACATTACTGTTTTCTTCAAATCTCATTTCTCAAAACTTTAAACTATTTTCAGATAGTCTCACAAAAAAGTCTTTTTAACTACGAATATAACAAGTAGTGTGGGAAGTATTGCCATGATATTATGTCACCTCAGAAATGCTTTCTATCAGCTCTCAATTCTGGATGACACTAAATATTAGTCTTTTGGCAAGAAGAGTTATAGACGTGTCACTCACAAAGAATAGAATAAATTTTATGCAGAAGTTCCAAGACTTATGTACAAACATTTCCATATTATAGTTAAGCATTTTGATTTCTTAAATTAATTGGAATTAATTAATTTGTATGACAAAAATAAACTTTTTATTATCTTAAATGAAAGGAGTATGGACTTTCTTTTAGAAAAAATAATATATATATTATATATTATATATGTGTGTATAGAGTTCACTATTGTTTAAATACTAACAAAAATGGGGAAAAACCATCCAAATTTTGGAAGTTTCATTTTCAACGCCATTATATAATTACATGTATTTAAGACATTTCTGAGGTTATGGAGTGAGTCCCAGATCTAGCACCATATTATTAAAATGAATTAATATGTCATTTATACAACCATTTTATGAAATAGCACTGTGGCTTTACCTGAATACCTCAACTCAGCCTATATCTGAAATGTATTTACTTAGTTCCTCCCTAGTTTTGGACCTTCCTTTGCTTTCCTTTATTTAAAAAAAATTCAATTGGTGCTGCATATAAGCCATTGTGTTAATTCCTGTTAGCCTGGTATTGCAATCAATTTGCTATATGAGTATTTAGAACAGCTTGCTCAAATAATAGAAAGCTGAAAATATGAACTTGATATGTCTGGTCATTCCACAGACAAAAAGCAACAGCGTGTATGAACCTGGAGGATGTTATGCTAAGTGAAATAAGCCAGTGATAGAAGAACTCACGCTGTAAGATGCCACTTACATGAGGTATATAAAATAGTTGATTTCATAGAAGCAGAAAATAGAATGGTGCCTACCAAGGGCTAGGGAGTAGGGGAAAAGAGGTGTGGTTGCTCAATGGGTATGCAATTTCAATCATGAGAGATAGATGAGAATCAAAGGAGACAAAATCATACTCTGTAGTATGTTCTGAGATCTGCTGTACTACTACCAAGTGCCTCTGGTTAACAATATAGTACCATGAACTTAAAGTTTTGTTGAGAGGGTTAGGTCTCACACGAAAGGTTCTTATCACCAAAAACGAGCAAAGAAAAAAACAGCATACATTCACACACACACAAAACAAATAAAAATAACACACAGAGATACAAAGAAAATTTTGGAGACAATGGTCAATTTATTACCTTGCTTTGGTGATAGTATTACTAGTATGTGCATACATCCAAATTCTTCAAATTCTGTACATTGAACATGTACATTTCGTTATGTATTAATTGTATCTCAATAAAGATGCTAAAAAACCACTCCAATATCTGAGATCTTTTCTAATAATTGGTCACAGATCACATGGTATATCCAATTGGTCTATTTAAGACATCTTTTTACTACAACTTGTATTTTCAAGGTTAGCAGACACAACAGGTATATTACAGCCTATAACTGTAGTTCAGGTACCACCAATACAGTACTATACAAAACTGAATAAACAAAAAGTGTGTATGAAAGTTTTAAAGTGTATTTAAAATGCATGCATTGCTAACTTTTCATGATTTTGAAGCAAATGATAGTGGTTGATTTAGACAATAGTATAATTCTTAGTATCTTTATAACCTTCCTTTAATAGAAAACTTTTTGGAATCATTGCTGAATGCAATTAAAGTACTACTTATAATAAAGTTTTGGAACTTAGACTTCTTTAATATTTACCTAATGTATGCCTTAAATAAAAATAAAATAAACCGGAGAATAAAACTGCTTTACCAAGTGATTCCAAGTAATGAATTGTCAGTGTAACACAAATAATTTAGTAATTCAGTTAATTATCACCAAAGAGGCTTGCCTTTTGAAAAAAATCAATCCAAAGTATTCATAACTAAATGCTAATGATTTTAATTAATATCTTATCAACCATTTTTGTAATAATGAGTCTATTTATATTAGAAAATCTAATGACATAAACCAATAAATTAGTGGGCATATTATACACAGGTTGATGCACATCTAAATATGTATTTTAAAACTTTTAAGAAGAAGCATGAATTTGGAGTGAAGGAAAATTATAATTTTAATTTCTAGAAAAGATTAAAAATAACATAATGTTTCTAACACAATTTTAAGCACAATGCACTCTAAATAAATGATAATCAATTTGATGCTATTAGTGATAATAAAAATACTATATCCAGAAACATTATAAAATTTAGTCTCTGAGAATTACAATAAATTGCCAACAAGTATTATTCTAAACTACATAAATAAATTTAACTTTTGGAATCTAAATTGCTGTAACTCTCCAGAGCTTAAGAAATTGAAAAGCATAAGTCAACATCATTATTGATTCATAAAACAATTACATAATGAAGAAAAACTGGAATTAATAAGTTAAATTAAACAAAGATAAATAATTTTTAAAATAAATTTTTAAAATACCTTGTAGAATGACTCTATTTAGAGTTTTGTCTTTAATTATAAAAAATAAGCAATATTTATTAAACATATATTTTTATGACCTACCTGTAAACTGTAGCACAGATTCCTGAACCAAACCTCCAAGTTAGTAAATCAGAATTTTTAGATGGTGAGCCATTGGTATATAAATATTTAACCAGCTTCCAAAATGAATCTTAGATTGATCTAGGGTAGACTGAGGACTGAAAAACAAGAACCAAGTGGTCAAATACAAACAAGAGAGGAGAATTGGCAGTCATGCAGTTGGATGGACTGGGGCAATAGCATCTCTTCTTGTGTAGAAGAAAAAGTTCACAGTCAAACCAAAATGATGAATTCTGTATCAGGATACCAGTTATCTGGAGAACACGTCTCTAGAAACCTAAAGTTTCTGGAAGTTAGGCAAGAATATGGAAATAAGCAGAAAATACCTTTGGAGACCACCATTACATCATGTATTTACTATTAATTTATAACATTTTTAGTAAAATCATGTAGGTAGTAAAAAATGTAGAAACCATTAGCTCTATTTTTCTGTACATATATAGTTTTCTGTATATATATTTAAACATACTTAAAATGTATAAGATATATACATAGTATAAAGTGTATACATAAAATGTATAAGCTATATACAACTCATAAATATATCTCAAAAATATGCAGCTCATAAATATATGTATATATATATCTCTGAATATATATGATCTAATTGTTTTATCCATATAAACTAAGGAAACTGTCTATAGTCTAATCTGGCTTTTATTGTTTTTAACCACTTTGCTACAAACACACACACACACACACATACACATACACACACACCTGCAATCAAACTGAGGAAATATATTTATTTGATTGGATAAAACAGACTTGAATGAAGTGAAAGAAAAGAGGATTCAGTGTAATCTAGTGAAAATACAGCTAACACCTCATAGACTGAAATTATATCACGTACTTTTACTTTCTGAATTTCAGGTTTCTTTTTGGACAGATTTAATAATACCTGTTTTATGTAATGTTATCCCAGCATAAAGTGACAGGGATCAAATAAAGAGAAAATCTGCAAAATACACAGTAGTTGAGAACTTAGACATGTACAAATGATTATTTCAGAATCCAAACATTGGCTCTTACAATTTCCTTAAATTCTATACCACTTTCAGAAACAAATTTGCTTTGACAACTCCAGTTTGATTATCCTTGCAACTACTGAAACAAATTTCCTGATTTTGCCTCTATGTCCTTGTTTTATCTTTATTCTCATTGTGTTTTTTCCTACTCTATGATGACCTGTGCATGGTATAGAAACCAACCCCTCTTCTTTTATTTATCCTCAAGTCCTCTCACAAGACAGTTAATTGTATAGCGTGCTTCACTGACTGTCTAGAACTTACAGAAACTAAACCCCAAATCTATATACACTCATGGAAATATATATATCCCTTGCTTTAAAATTATTTTATTCCCATTTCACTGGGTTTGATTACACATTCCAACTTTTAGTCTTGTCCTTTTGTGCCCTAACTTGCTCATTACTGTTTATTCTCCATCTTATTTTCTTGCTCCCTGGAGATTTGATTTATTTTATTTTATTATGCTTATTAATATTATGCAAAGCAAGTTAATCACCTTTCTACTTCATATCCTATGTTATACCTTTGTTTACAAAGTACTGATTTAAGTTGTGCAGCTATGCAAAACATCCAAACACACATAGAATAAAGTTATAACTCAGACTTTCATCACATACCAAAAAAGAATTCGCAGTGATTGAAATGACTTGAAGATTTGAGTTACCCTTTTTCTTCCCTAGTCTCTATTTGAGGAAGCACTGTGGAGATTTTCACTTATCCTCTTAAATAACTTATTCCACTCTCCTGGAAAGCAGAATCAGTCATAGTCCAATCTGGGTTTAAATGTTTGTTTGTTTATTTATTTATTTATTTGCCACTTTGCTACACACATACACATATCTGCAAACTAAGAAACGACAATATCTATTTGATTGGATAAAAAAAATTTGAATGGAATGAAAGACAAGAGAATTCAATGTAATTTAGTGAAAATATAGCTAATAACTCATAGATGAAAATTACACCATTTACTTTCATTTCTGAATTTCAGCATTCTTATTGAACAGATATAATAATACCAGCTATGTATAATAAGTACTTAGCAGAGTTCTGGGAATACAGCAAGCAGTCAATGCCATGTAACTCTTCTATTACAGAATTTTAGAACTAAAATGGAACTTAAACCTCATCAGATATAAATCCATCATTTTATATGTAAAGAAACAGACCAAGAAATGTCACTTATTTGATCAAAAGCAGTTATAAAAGGAATGAAGGGGAAGAATGGAAAGTAGAAACACCTCAGGCAAACCACAGTGCACGGAGAAAATGCAGTCATCTGGGAT
Source organism: Tarsius wallacei (assembly GCA_963574415.1). NCBI lineage: Eukaryota > Metazoa > Chordata > Mammalia > Primates > Tarsiidae > Tarsius > Tarsius wallacei. The sequence continues at coordinate 9,537 of CAUYQG010095924.1, forward strand.
TGCTGTGTTGATATGACTCCACAGCAAACATCACTTCTAAGGCAAATACACTGCTGAAACAGAAACATTCTAATACTTACATCTGGATTAATTTAACTACTTTGCCTTTGAAACTGAAATAATCTGTTTTTGGTAAAGGAATTAAGAGTTGGTGGTTTGAAAAGGAAGGGTTAACAACAGTTCAATAGGGAGACACTGTCAGAAAGGTAGCCCTCAATGCAGTTCAGAATAGATGAAGAAATAATAGGAGAACAGTCAGGTATAGCTAAGCTTTTTTTTTTTTTTTTTTTTTTTTATGGCATTGCCTATGTTTGTTGCTCAGGGTATGATTTGAACTCAAAAATGTTACTTTACTACCATAAATTGATTGTTCTCTTCATCCCAAATTTCCGTTGATTAAAAGCATTCAACTTCAACTTGTTTTGTTCTGGAATCACCAGGAATTTTTTAAGCAACTCTTGTGTATCTGACACTTGACAGCACTTACAATTTAACAGGAGACATTCAAGAAACAACTAAAAATCAATACAAGGAACTAACAGACAAGACAAAATGACATGAAATCAGATGACAGATTGATTGGTACAGTTCCAAGATCTATAGGCATCCAGAAAAGCAACATTACAGTGACTGAGGATTTCAGAAACCACTCATAGAGAGGAAGAAATAAAGGTTCCTGTAAAAGAAGTTTCAGGATTTAGATTGATTGATGTGAGGGGCAGGGCTTTTCCAGAAAAAAAGAGGTACTATAAAGTAAATACAGAGAAAGAAATATGAACACAACATGTGTCATTTGTGTAGACACCGTTTATAAATATGGTTGTGGTATCCAAATTTTTTCACTGCTCTTCATTTCTTAGTGAAATCAATATTAGTTGTCTTAGGTCTTTATTTTATTTTTTTTCTTATTCGGAGGAGAAGATAAAGGACAGGTTACAATTATCTCTAAAATATCTCACCATTTTGTACAGCTATTCTATCACAATTAAATAAGCAAACATGCAAATTATTTTAAAATGAAATATCTAAAGTTACTCTTACACAAAAAACTATCTGAAAAAATGCAGAAAAAATTGCAAGGTAATTAAAGAAACTAAAGCAATTAGATCTTTCATTCAGGGGAAAGAATTCTTTAAGGATGTTGTTTAGTTATGTTATAGATAGTACATGGATCTTGATATATATATAATGGAAAATGAAAAAGAGAAGAGGGAGTTTACTGAATTTTGGTAAAAATAAACTTTGTCATGTTTACCCTTTATGTCAATATTCTTCAGACTACTGCATTCATCTTGGATTTTGTTTATTTCTCTTTTGTTTAATTTTTGGGAATATTTGACTGCTTCCTGTAGGCTCATTTTGTTATTTCATTATGATTTTTAGTGTCTATATTACAAAAGTACTATGTTTTTGCTCAGTAATAACAAGACAATGCAGATAATTTTTGCTACACCATTTGGTAAGCAATTTTAAAATAAATTTTGCTTTCTATATTATAATAACGGTTGGATAAGATAATTCTTCATTTCTTATTAATAAAAAATAGAATTAATTAGAATTAATAACACTAATAGTTATTTAAAAGTTTGACTTTTATATGGAGATTACTAACAAGGATTCTTGGCTTTGATGAAGAAGACAGAGAAAACTTGCTAAATCTTAGAATGACAGCAACAATTTAGTTAACTGATTATTCAGTAATTGAAGTAGTGCACTTCTGTTGTATCCAAACCTATTATAATTTATATCTTACTATAAGTTGTATTTATCTAACATTTCCACAAGTTCTACTAATGGGTATTAATGTTATTGCACTAATAATTTAGCACATATGTCTGTGTTTTACCAAGTCATTGCCAATGCACTTGATCTTTTTTTAATCTTACATTCAAATATAGTTCCACAATAAGCTTATTTTTTAAATTTAAAAAAGCATCTATTAAATTTAAAACAATTAGACTATTCTACATTATATCAAGAATAGTAGTAAAAAAATATACAAGATAAGGTGATGAAGGTGGAATACAAAAACAGTTCAGAGTCAATGCAGTTCATAGTTTTATCCTCTTACATTCAGTAATACATAGTTTTCTCATAGTCAAATCACAAGATAATTTACAGTAAATGTATAATATATGTTAATTTTGACTTTTTATAGAAGAAAAAAATACAATTACTATAGTTTTGCCTACAATTCAAATAAACATTTTATAAAAACTTTACTAATATTTTGGAATCCATAATTTCTTAAATGAGAGGGTACAAACTAATTTGTGATAGAAAAAAGGAGTATATAATGTTGTCAAAGTTGAATTGCTTGCATTAAGACTACTTAAGTAGCTAGCAATTACAAATGAACACATATGGGTACATGATCAAATGTAATTACATGCTTCTTTTCTTTAATTAAGGTTTAATTATACAACTATTGAATCAAAGCAAACTCTAAAATAGAAATTTTCATCTAATGAATTAAAAAATCAGAAATAATTGCTGTAGCATTTGCAAAACATAGTTTATGTTTGTGTCACTATTTGTTTTCCAATTATCACACAATTATATGACTATAGTCATGGTCAAATAAGATTATTTGTATAAAATTTTTATAGATACCTTAATATTTATTATGTTATACCTATCATAATGAGTGCAATATTAATTTTATTAAATTAATTTATATATAATTTTATACATTATATTATTATATATTACTGATGTATCATTATTTTAGGTTTAACATTATTTATTTTACTAGGCTACAATGTATTTCTGATAATTACTCTGTAAATATCTTTATATGTTATACACATATATACTTAGGTTTCTCTGACTTTAATTAAAAACAACTTATTGGCAACCCCTTCAGTTCCCCTCCCACTGTGGGAGCTTTTCTGTCCTCTCAATAAATCCTGCTTCCTCACTTAAAAAAAAACATTTTCTAGAATCAGCATATTTTCTGTTAATTAATAAAATTTTGCTTATAGTTGGGAGACCAAATATATTGAGGCAACATCTTCAAAACTATATGTGTTATTTTTACTTAAAAACAATTCTCTAAATACATTTATGAAAATATTTTATCATTATATACTTGCTTCTTAATGCCAAACATGAAGAAAATGAAATGAAAGAGAAATTAAAAAACCAGTATTTTAAAATGTATCCAATGCTATGCTAATTTCTCATCTTGTTACATAATGTCTCTCCTCCTCCACCATTTCTTTATTCAGTCTTACTGGGCTGAGAGTTAGAGATCAGGGTTTGGTTATGCATAAGGGCTTAAAATACAGAAAGCATATCTCTTAAAGATAGCATCCAAAAAGAAGTGAGCCAGAAATTCTGCATTCAGATTCACCTCAAGCCCATTTGCTGATTTTTAAATGTTCATGCAAAGGGTAAGACTTGAAGAAAAATGATAAAATGAATAGATACAGGGCTGAAAATTTATGCAGAAAATTCAGAAGCTTCAGATTACTGAAGAGGAAGAATTTTCAGTTTTAAACATAACTATTATAGGAACCCAATAAACAAAATGGGATTTTCATTAAAATCCCAAAGAAGACATCTCATGAGAGTACAATCCTTTTACAGATGAAGATCTACAATTTTGAACTAAGATCAACACCAAAACAGAACTTTCCTATCTATCTTTTGATTCAAACATCCAGAAATCAAGATGATTGTCCAATGATTTGCAAGTTACTAAAAATATGTTATTTGTCTAAAAAATACAACAGACTCTAGAATCAATATAACTCATCATCTCTCATGCTTCTTCTTACTAAAAAAGAAAGAAAAAATAAAGTAGGAAAATGAAAACTATGCAATATGAAAGAGATACAGATGATCTAAATATTAGAATTATCACACAGACACTTAAGATAATTGCTATGAATAAGGTAGCACATATAGAGCAAAAAAATTCTCATGATGCTCTTAGCATCCAGATCTTGTTATCAAATGTCATTTTCCAGTAAAATAAGCCAGAACAATAATTTTAGGACTGGGACCAAATATCTGCAACATCATTCTGGAACATCTTGTGGTGCCAAAAAATAAAGTACATAAAATACCAAAACAGAAAACACACACACACACACACACACACACACACACACACACAAACATACACACACACATGCACACACACTTTCTCTTTTAAGAGATCTGATCAGTAGGACACAGGAACCAACTAAAGGAGCTCCCCGTGGCCTAAGATAGAAATATTTAAGCAAGAAAATAAATAACTTAGTATTGAATAATAACCAAAAGTGAAAAATAATTATCTATAAGTCTATTCAGATATAAGTGAATGTTTATATAAAAATGAGTGAAAAGAGACAAATTTCTTATGAAGAAGAATTCTAAATAATTTATGTAGATACTCTACCCTATAGGGTGTGCAGCACAGCTCTCCACTTCTCAAATCTGGGCTACTAATAGTGACTTATTTTCTTTCTTTCTTTTTTTTTTTGAGTTGGAGTCTCACTCTGTCGCCCAGACCGGAGTGCAGTGGCCGCTCCCGGCCACCGCAGCCTCGACCCGCTGGGCTCCCGCGATCCTTCCACCTCAGCCTTCCAACTAGCTGGAACTACAGGTGTGCGCTACCACGCCCGGCTAATTTTTGATTTATTGTAGAGATGAGGGCTCGCCAAGTTGCCCAGGCGGGTCTCGAACCCGTGGGCTCAGGCAATCCACTCACCTCAGCCTCCCAAAGCGCGGGATTACAGGCTGAGCCACCGAGCCCGGCTGTGACTTATTTTCAATGAGAACAGTATAGAAAAAATAAAACAATCGTAACTTGTCAGGGGAGAAATCTGAGAAACATTACTTCAGCCAGGGGGTCAAGGATTCATCTAACAGTTATGTCATTCTGATAGTATGTACCCCTGAAATGATCAAACACACCCTCTAATAACTTTCTAACTGAAGCAAACCAAAACAAACTAATGCAGAATACTCACTTTTCTTTAAAAGATAAGACTCAGAGACTTAAAATGTAATCATTATAATGGCCAGAATCTTTTCAAATACTACTTGACAAAAACAAAACAAAACAAAAAATCAAAAACAAGAAAATGCCATTCCTGCCCAGGAGAAAAATCAATCATGAAAGGTGACTGAAAATGAGAGAGAGGACGGATTTAGCAAACGAGGGCTTTGAAAAATGTGTTATAGATATGCTCAATAACTTAAATGAAAATATGTTGATGATATAAAAAGAAAATTAACAAAATATCTAGAGATGAACAATACCATATTTAAAGTGAAAATATCATTGGATCAATTTAACAGCCTATTAGGAATTGTAGGAAGAAAGATTAGTAAAAATGATACTACACAAATAGAATAGAAACTATCCAAAATAATCCACAGGATTTCTGCTTCCATTTGGACAAGGTAATGGCTACTAGATTGGCCTGTCTTACCTAAACAACCAGGAAAATGGGTCAACAGTCAATACAGTATAATTTCTGATTACAGAGTGAGTTCCACAACAGCACTACTTCCCTGCAGGAAACTTTTATTGGACTATGGACAGGAGGAGCATAGTAAAGGGATATCGTGATTAAGGAGACAAATACTAGAATTTAAGGACTTATAGCTGATAAACCATGTGAAGCCTATTATTAGAAACAAGAGACCTAGACCAACAAGGTCTTTGCTTTGCCCCTGTTGGGGGTTATTTTGCTTTGTTTCCTTCTACTTAAGTGCAGTAAATGAGGGTAAATGTAATTATTCCACCTAAAAAGTAACAAGTGAGTCTGCATCATAAAGTCTTAATCAAAGATTGGAAGAAGTTACATGTTTTATCAGTAATGTAAATTATTTATCTCACAATACTAATAGTTTTCTATAATTTGTGACTCAAATGAAATGCTAAACAACAGCCCATACGTTGTACTAATGCTTCAAAGTCTTGTACAATATAATTGTATAGAATTGAACAAAGTCTACCAAAATCAAAATGATGCAAGCCAATTTTCTCTTATAATTTTTCATTTTTATCCAACAATTTTACCCAATTGTTTGTTGTCTATTATTTTTCTTTAATATGCCAACACATGCAAACCAATTACATGATACATAAGATAATGCTAAAGATATGAAATAATTGGATTGGAAATATGCTATTGTATTCTTACATAATGGTGCAATACTGAAGCTATTACATACCTTAGAGAATGTGCCATGATAATTTTATGTATTTTCCAAGCAATAAATTTACTCCTCAGTTCACCTTATACATACTTATTATCACAAAATCAGCATAAATATGCCATTGATAGCAGCTAAAACTATACAGAGTAATGTTTATAAATAAAAGTACAAAATGCTAAAATGTTATTACAGATTTTTTTAAAAGTGAAGTAAAGCGGCCTGAGGAAATTTACACTTTCTAGAAAGAATTCTTGTAAAGTAAAAAATAATAGATGAGTAATTATAAGAATCAATATTGTGTGAAATTGACACAAAAACAAATATTTTAGATAAATTCAGAACTAAACTTGTAAGCACAAGAAATTTTAAGATGGTAGGTATAATAGCAACAAACATTAAATTGGCAATTGCAGATCACTATAGTCAATAATATGTTCTATGGTCACATAATAAATAATGAGTAAAATCATTGTTGAACATTTTATTCAAAGTAATTTGGTCCCAAATAAAACAGTGTAAGTAAATCAAGATGATTTTTTAAGGATAATATTTAATTATGTATTATAAATCTATTAAAATAAATTAACTTTATGGAGATTGTAGTAAATTACATGCAACTTAATTATCCACACACATAGTTTTATGTAATTTTTAATATAAATTATAGAAAATAAACAAAATAATAATAGAAAAATGTAAATAGATAAAATCAATCAGGATCATAACAAATTAATTAAATATGATGAGTGTTAAAATAGTGCATAATGATATTGTCTGTTATCATTATATAAATAAGTTAGGTGATATTTGTTTTTAATCATGGCTAGATGAAGAAAAATTTTTTACATATTTCAAAGATTCTAAACAAATAATATAAAGATTATTACACTTGATAATATTCATATTTTTGTGATGTTCTAAACAATATTTAACATTCTATACATTTGATATCATATAAATTAACTATCATAAAGTTTTATATTAAATTTTAGATTTTTGAGCTTTTTGTTAAGGATAGAAGAAATTTTGATATTATTTCCAAATATTTCCCATGCATTTTTTACTTATTTATTTATACAAAAGAATATAATACTAAAATACATTATTATACTTATTTATAGTTAAATCTATTGCAATTATGTCAACACATAAATTTCCCATGAAATCTATGGGTCACTGTGCATACTAGAATGGCTTTAATGTTTTAAGAGAGCATACATTTATTTTTATTATTGCAAACTAGAAAATTTAATACTTATATATTTTGAACCTATATCCACTTCAAACATCTGTCCCATTTTTTTGCTTCTATTTCCAAACAAACTCCCCATCTTATCAAGCTTTAAAACTTGAACTTAAAATTAAGTCTTGTTCATTTTCTTTCAAATCCAAGTCAATTAAGGTCTTGCTTGCCTACACTCCATTAAAACAGTTGTTGAAAAAGTCAATAGTGATCTCTACGTCACTAAATTTAATATTCGATTCCCATTATTCAGCTTGACCTGTTAACATTTGGCAAAGAATCATCAGCTGCTTGAAACTTTCTCCCCTTGGCTTTTATTTCTTCTCACTCTCCTCTGTTCTTTGAATTCTAAATGTTGGCGTACTCAATGATTTAGTTACACTTACCAATTTTCTACAAAATTATAATCATTCCATAGGTGGTTTCATTTACTGACAACTTTAAACATCAACAATTCCTAATGATTCACAATAATTTTATTTGTCTTAAATTCATCTCCGAACTCCATACTCTTATGACCAACTCCACCAATTTGATATCTTTCCTTAGGTGTTTAATAAATATCTCAAATTTAGATGCACAAAATCAAGTTCCTACTTTTCTACCAATACCGAATTTCTCACCTAATTTCTCATCTCCCTTCCATATTTGTTTTCTAGGTTCCCATAACACATACTACAAACTTGGTGGTTTAACACAACAGAAATCTATTCTCTCATAGTTTCACACCTGAAATCAAGGTTCTGGCGGACTTGAGTCTTCCTAGAGGCTCTGAAAATAAATCCACTCCATGTCTTCCTCCTAACTTCTGTTGATCAACACAATCTTTGGTGCCCCTTGCCTTGTAGATACATCACTTCAATCTCTGCCTCAGTGTGTACATTGCCTGCTTCTCTGTGTGTCTCTGTGACCTTTCTTGTCTCTTGTAAGGAAGGACACCCTCATCAAATTTAAGACCCACCCCAATCCACATCATTTCATCTCCATCCCTATTTTAAGCATCTTAAAAGAACCAACTGCCAAATAAGACCAAATTCTGAGATTCTGGGTGAACAGAAATTTGAGAGGAGGATATTGTTCAACCCACCACACCCTTTTTATTCATTTAATTTAATTACAACTTTAGTCTTCTAAGAACAGAATACTCAGAGTGATCACTTATCTTTCTCTTAGATACACATTCAATCCATCAGATCGTCCATAGCTTTTACCTTTAAAATTCAACCACTGCTATTAATTACCATTGCTTAACACTTGGTCTAAATCACCATCATTTCAAAACGGTATTATTTCAGGAGACTCCTTGCTAAGCTCCTTGTACTTTGTCTCTGAAGACTATGCTGAACACACGCAAAGTCAACGTCTTCACATCATCCTGTGAGACCCTTCGTATCTGGTTCTATTCCCACCCAAGTATTCCTTTTCTTCTTTCCCTTGCTCATTATGATGCAGACACAACACCCTCCATTTCAAAGTTCATCAAGTACAGCAAGCACCCTACTGTAACACACAATTCATAAATACCATTCCATTATTTGGAAAAAATTTTCTTCTTATTTTCTACTTTGGTAACGTTCCAGATTTTTTTTTTTTTAATGATTTGACTCAAACAAAACCTTTTCAGAGAGAACATCTGTGACAGCCTTAAGTAAATAATATTCTTTCTTCAACAAGGTTTTGATTCTCCCTTTTTCTTCAAAGCTGTGTTAACCACCTGATCTTTTGTATATGTTTTTAGATGTTTATTGTATTTCTTACCCAGTAAAATGCAAGTCTCTTGAGTTTAAGACCTGTCTTACTCCTAGATCCATGTTTATTACACAATAGGTATTCAAGTAATATTTGGTGAATTGATGGACTAATCCATCTAAAGATTTATCTTTACATTACATAATCACACAACACTTGCAAATAACAGGACTGTCAGAAATTCAGCAAGATTCTTATTGGCTTCAGCCTCTGTACTGTGCTTACTTCTCTCACAGTGATTAGATTTCTGAAAACATTGACTTATAAGTGTTCTAAATGTTAGGAGATGAAAGAAGATAATTTTTAACGTAAAAAGATAACACATTTTTCATAGAATAAAAATAAACTCTTTTGAGATTATTAATTTAAAATAGAATTTATAGCATTCTGTTTGATATTACTTTGTCATTTGTAGCATACAACTTAAAATTTTAATATACATTTTATTGTTTCTCTAGTTCATAACATTTTAATAAAATGCAAGAATGTTTTAACCACAGCAAGTGAAATAATAAAGTTCCATTTACAGAACAAAAGGTATTTGACATGATGTCAAATGAGTCTCTTTAAATATATAATTCATCCCATCTGTTCTCTCCCCAGGTACCCAGCTGTGGAGATTTAAAAGTTAAAAAGAAAATAAAACAAGCTTGGCAATTTCTAACTCTGTTTTGATTAGAATAAACCTCCACTTTATTGTCAGGAAGTCCTTCTCTGTATGTTAAAATATCCTCAAAGTTGTCATTTACTTTTCTTCTCTCATGATGTTTTATGATCAAGAAACGAGAAAATATAAGCAAGATGCCATGTCTTATCTGAACAGAATTTTTCTATACACTGTCCATTTGTGGATGTTGCCACAGTTTACTAGAACACCTTACTCATAAAGATGTCATTGATCCCAAATGTCAAACCATGTTGGAAAATAAAATTCCAAGAGAGAACATATATGGGAGAATTGTGCCAGAACTACTTCCCAAAAGAAGTATCAAAGAGAAATGAAAAATAATTGTTCTAATTGGAACTGTGTGGGGAATATAAGGTAGGGAGAATTTAATTAATAGATTTGGAATAAGTCCAGAACTGCAGGGTTAATACCTCTGCTGTTTCAAAGAGTGTCAGGGGATCTCGAATGTCTATGAGTGGTCAGCAGAACTGGTGAGTTTTACTCTGGATTAATCAGAATGCAGATTTAAAAATGTCTTTGGGGATAACTGTTTTAAGCAAACTGTGTCAAGTGTGATTTTAATTCTTTTTTCCAAATGCTGTACTTTGGTACAATACGATAATTTTGACCAACTTATATTCTTAAGAGAAATCATCAGGCACTGATAAACCTATTTCAAAATATTAACTTACTGCCAACATTTACTAAGCTCAGATAGTGAAATTTCTTTCTTAATATGATATTTTAGATAAACACATTTGTTTTAATACTTCTGATTTTTAATACAGATATGACAAAATGCAGTTAACTACCATAGCCCCACCATGTATAGTAATATAAACGAATTCATATTTAAAATGAAGATATTAAAATAATGTGGACTCCTATAAGAATCATAATAATTGATGACCTAGTATCTTAAAAAATGATCCATCTTTTTTTTAGAAGAAAAGTTGCTTGTGTTGTGATAATTCTGTGATCATTCTGTGGTGAGGTGGCAAACTCTCACCTCAAAAAAACTCAATCTCCAGTAATTCCCTATAAAAAGATAGCTATCTTCAGAAAACAAAGGGTAGAAATAAGCAATGAATTCTTAATTATAATAAGTAAAGGCCATATGACATGTTATACTTTATATTTGAAAATATGATATTTATTTTTGCACTAATCATAACCCTTAGGCAATGTTTAAGAATCTTGATGGTTTAAATGCTTTGAATATAAAGATAACAATGTCTTATATTAGTCTGCTCAAGCTGTCACAACAAAAAACACATACTGGGTGGCTAAAACAACTAAAGTTTCCTTTATCACAGTTCTGAACAGAATTTTCTATACACTGTCCATTTGTGGATGTTGCCACAGTTTACTAGAACACCTTACTCATAAAGATGTCATTGATCCCAAATGTCAAACCATGTTGGTTCTAATCAAGGTGTCAGCAGGTTTGGTTTCTAATGGGGACTCTCCTTAGCTTGCAGATGACCACCTTCTTGTGATTTTCTCACATGTCTATTCTTCTTCCAAGGACATCAGCTCTGTCGGATTACCCCTCCCCTCATATAACCTCATTTAATCTTACTTTCCTTCCTAAAGAGACCCTGTCTTCAAATAGTCACATTTCAAGATAGAGCTTCCATATACAAATTTCGACAGCGGGCACAATTTTGTCCATCCTCTGCCCCCTCCCTAAAAAAATTTATGTTCTTGTCATATACAAAATACATGCACCTCACCCCAATAGCCACAAGATTATTAGCCCATGCTAGCTTCAATGCCTACTCCAATGTTTATGGAAATATCATCCAAATCGTCATAGGTGAGATGAGGTACAACTCCTCCTGAGGTAAAATTCCCCTCCAGCTGTGAACCTGTAGAAAAGTCATATCTTCCAAAGAATAATGGGACAGGCATAGTATAATATTTCTATTCCAAAAAGGAGAGATCAGAAAGAAGAAAAGAAGTGAAGAACAGTTGGAGGGCCAAATTTTACCTGCACATACAGTACCTATGTGCCTAATCCTGATTTATACCCCATATCTTTATAATAGAGGTAATGTGTCTCAAGAAAGTCCAAACCCAAGCAAGGCAAATTCCATAAAATATTAAAGATTCAGAATAATCATTTTTGGATCAAAGCTCTGCCCTCCAGTTCCACTGTGGTAGCTCTGGGTCAGAGACACTAGGCACAGGAGACTGGCCTGCTGAAACTGAGGAGGGAACTCCACCTTCTAATACTGAGAGGAAAAGAGCCTTGCTCCGGGTCTATGGTGGAAGTGGCAGCCTTGATAATCTCTGAATCACATTCAAGGTCAGTCTTCCCTTTTCCTGAAGGATAAAGTATTCGTAGCCAGATAGCTCTATTGTCTCAATCTGCAGACTCCCAGAATCAAGGAAGTCTTTTTAAACTTATTTTTTAATGTCATCCCACTTTGGTCCAAACTGACAGTGACTGTGCTCACATAATCCCAACTCTATCTCTGGCTTCTACTGAGACAATTTGTTAACTTCATGGATTATCTCTTTAGGGGATGATTGTCCAGATACTTCCCTAATGTCTTATTCAGAACGTACTTGCTCATTTTTTTTGCTATATAGATAACAGATTTTCCAAACCTTCAAGTTCTGGTTTCTTTATGCCTAATAAATTCTGAAATTGATTTATCTCATCTTGCATTTTAGCACAAGCAATAAAGAGAAGCCAGGTCACACTTTTAACCCCTTTCTTAGAAATTTCTTTAGCTAAATCTGTAACTTCATTGCTTTAAATTTACACCTTCCACAACACACTGCACACAGTTCAGCCAAGTTGTCTTTCATTTTGTAATAGGAATCACCTTTCCTTCAGTCTCTAATAGCATGTTTCTTATTTCCATTTGAGACATCATCAGAATCACCTTTAACATTCATATTTCTAGCAATAATTCCTGCAGAGGTATGTAAAATTCTAGCACATACCTCAAAACCTTCCAGCCTTACTCATCACCCAGTACCAAGGCCACATCTTTTAGGTACTTGTTACAGCAGCCCTCCACTCCTAGTACCAAAATCTGTGTTAATCTACTTAGACCATCATAATATAATACCACAGACTGAGTAGTTGAAATAACAGAATTATTCTCTTACAGTTCCAAAGGTTAGAAGTTCAAGATCAGGTACTAGCATAGTTGATTTCTGGGGAGGTCTCTTCCTGGCATATAGACTTACTGTATACTGACAGTCTTGCTGGGTCCTCACTTGGCCTTTCCTCTGTGCACAGGTGAAGCGAGAGAGAGAACTCTGGTGTCTCTTCCTATCAGATTAGGGACCCACACTTATGACTTCCTTACACCTTAAAGACCTCTCTAAAGGCCCTATCTTCAAATACAGTCACATTGCTGGCTATTGCTTCAACAAATGAATTTTGGGAGGACACAATTTCATCTATAACTACTTACATAAGTACATTTTATATCTACCTACATTGTTTTTCTTTGCAATAAAAATATAAACAATATTGGATGGTAATTTTGAGAAACAATCTAACACATTTAGGAAAATGTTTAAAATATTTTCATAAAAGGATCATCAATATGAGTAATGTAATTAAATTATTTTTACTTACATTTCTTTAATCTATTTTTCATATTGTATTAATATTGTCTGTGCACACACACACACATGAGTCCTTTCATGTTTGATACCCAACTTCCCCTATACTCTTCAAATCATTCTTTTATTTAGATCAAAACAGAAAGATAAAAATGAATTAAAATGTGACATATGAGCCTGAAAGTGAAGCATGATTCACCACAAATAAGCTTCCAGTTGTTAAAACTATCAATGCTATTTTCTATTAGTATTTATTTGTTTCTCATACCTGTCACAAACTTTATCACTTAATTCCCCTGTTATTCTATCAATACAGCAACTAAACAATGAAGTATATTTAACTGTTCAGTATCAAATCAAATCTCCAATATTATACTCTATCACCATATCTAACTACTGAAATATATTTATTTTTTCAGTATACTGACTTGACTGCTATCATGAGTGAGGTAAATAATATTCCCTGGCACTGTGACAAAAGAGATTACTGACAAGAGATGGTCCTATTGGATAAAGAGGTGTGAAGCCTGTGGAAAGGAGAGGCTTAGTGTAGAAGCAATTTCTGCAGCTGATTATTGTACCCACAAACGGGAAACATTTTCCAATTTTACTCTGAATAGAAGTACTCTTCTTTTAGAGCAATGTCTGTTTGGTTCATATTTATCCATCTAGATTTAAAAATGTACATTATTATATGCAGTTGGAAAATAGCTTATGTGCTCCTCTTTTTTCTACTTCATACAGTCTCCCTCCAACTTGCAGATTAATACATGTTCTTGGTTTGAAATAACAGATCTAAATATTTATTAATTATAAAAGTGCAGACTAAAAATAGTTTTTTAAAAAGATAATAAAAATTCTAATTAATTTCTTGCACATATGCCACCAAGGAAACAAACTATTTTCTGTAGAAAATAAGACTGATTTTTATAAGCGTTTATTTCACGATCACTAAGGCACCAAATGAATTTTTAACCTCCTCTCAAAATACAATACAAGTCATTATGACTCCTTTGTTTTATATCTTTATGATTACCATACCATTTCAAAATATACTGTGTTGTCATCAAGATGTTAAGCTTATTTTATACACAATGTTTGTACAAAATCAGAAAATATTGAATTCTCCTCCAACTACAAGAAACACACACACACACATACAAACAATAACATTTGTGTGTATATACAATATAGTCAATCAATTATTTTGGTTTCAGAGAAATACTCATTCATTTAAAGTAAAATTAGTCTAAATTGAGGTGTTAATTCATATTCATTGGCTTGATATTATTCCATTAAATTAGAAATCTTTCATATTTCGTTTTAGTTTATTGTCACAACTTGAACTCTCACCATAAGCAATTAGAAAATGATATAAAACAATTGTTCACAGACATTGGACAAGAGGAGGCACCAGATTATGATCCCTGAGGGACAGAAACCAGAAGATAAGCCTTTCAATCACCCTGCCAGAAGGCAATTTCAGAAATTCAAGAACATGAAGCAGCTCAAAAACAGCTTGGCAGTCTCACTAAGTTAAAAGAAATAACTGGCATATAGAAAATCTGAGGCAGCTGGAAGTTAGAGAGCAGAGTTCAGTAAGGAGCTACATAGGAAAAGAACCTCAGAGATATGCAAAAAACCTTTATCTTTACTGTATATTGGACTGTGCATTCATAAATGCCTCCCTCTAAGAAAAGAAAGGGAAATTGTGAGCTTAACTATTCCCAGAACTCACACAGGCTGGAGTGACTTTTACACACTGACCAGCCAAGATTGAGAGTCCTTAGGCATCAACTGGGACCGTCAGTTGAGATCCTTAAAGTGATGCTCTCAGTATAAGGCTGAAATATCCTTGGTAGCATCTATTTCAGTCTTGTGTTAGCAAAGCTTACACGCATGTCTCAATGGAGTCAAGCCGATTTGAAAATAATTTACCTGCTTTAAATATAAAAGCCCCAAATTTCCATTTATGATGAAAAACATTATATTTAAACATTTTTAAATGCAATATCTACATTTTTTGTCATCAAATGAAAGTTTCTAGACATGTCAAGAAGGATAAATGTGAATAAAGAAACTCTTAAGGAAAACAAAACAATTAAAGAAAAAACTACTAAAATTAATCAGAGCATTTAGTCAGTGAGTTAATCAGTAGGAAAGGTCATGGGTTGTAAAGTGAATATAAAATGTCAGTTATATTTTTATGCATTAGCAACAAACAATCAAAAACAGAAACTTTAAAATTGGCGTTTATCATACATCAAAAATCAAACACCAAAAAATGAAACAAATATGTGCAAGATTCAAATCTGAAAATTATAAAACATTGCTAAAAGAAAATTAATAGACATAAATAAATGTATACAAATTTGAATTAAGATGGAAACTTCTTAAAATTAAAGTATAGATGAAATGTAATGCCAGTCAAAATGACACCAGTCATTAGTGTATAAATAAATCAACAAACTCATATGAAAATCTAAAGAACATTGAATAGTCAAAACATTTCTGATTTCAAGATTCTTTGTTGTGCTATATTAACCCAGACAATTTGTTGCTGCATTGAGTCGAAACATAGATTGATCAAGCAGAATAGTCTGAAATTGATCCATATGTACATGACAAAAGGGCCAAGTCAATAGCCAGAATGAGTCTTTTCAATATATAGTGCTACAACTCCCAGATATTCCAGTGAATACAGAATTTAACTTTTCTGTCTCACTATGTGCACACACACATTTGCGTACACACACACACACACACACACACACACACACAAATCCCTCTCCAAAATACTCAACATAGAACATAAAACTAAGAATAAAATCAAAAACTCATATTTATAAAAGAAAACATAGGGAACATATTTTCACAACCTTGATGTAAGCAAAAAGAATAATAGAATTAAAGAAGGCAAAAAAATCCAAATAATATGAGAAAAAAAGAAAAGATTGGAATTCATCAATACTAAAGTATTCAACTCTGAAAAAGACCCAGTTAAGTAAATGGAAAGTGAAGCCACAAAGGAGGTAAAAACAATAAAAATATATGTATCTAGCAAATACTAGTATACAAATAAATAAAACTCTAACAAATCCATAATAAAAAAAGAACAACTCAATCAGAATAGATACTTTATAAAATAAGACACACAGATGACTAATAAAGACACAAAGATATGCTCAATAACATTAGTCATCAGACAAATGTTAATTAAAACAGACTACATTGTACCATACTACCAATGACATTATACTATTATTGGTTGGCAAAGATGTGGAGCTGGGGAAATGCTCCTGGTGGAAATGTAAAGGGTTAAATCTACTTCAGGAAAACAGTATGGAAGTTTCTTCTAAAGTTTGACATGTCTTCAATACATGATCGAACACTTACACTCCTAAATGTGTGATTCTCAAAGACATGAGAACTAAATATCAATAAGTTCATAAAGAGAAAAAAACAACACAAGATTATATACTAAATATTTTATTTATATGCAATTCTAAGTGAGATATAGTAACAAAGCAGATCAGTAGTTGCCTGGGTCCTAATATGTTGGAGAGAAAAATGAGAAAAGGTCACAGAGGAACATTTCATTGTTATAGAAGCATTCTATATCTTGATCGTCATGTTAGTTACAAAATTGGTATTATCTTGGGAGAGGTTATTGCCTTGAGAAGGCAATAGGGCATTAGATTCTATTTCTTATTTGGATGCCAGTTATGTTGGTGGTTTTACTTACCAAAAATGCATTGAGCTGTGAACTTATCATTTGCATGCTTTTCTGTATAGATATTCCATTTTAATAAAATTGTTTACTAAAAATACATGCAGAGATCAATATTCATGTAATTTGTACACTCCTTAATTATATTGTGCTTCAGGATTATTTTAAATGCATGACTATGTGTAGTTAAAATATAATTATAATTTCCCTTATGTATTTTTAAAACTAAAAATAAATATAAAAACTTTTAAAGAGCCCATTTTTCTGTAAAAGCTGCTATGAAAAATTCAGTAAGGGAAATGATTGCCTGTTAACAAGGAGACAGCTCAGGAAGAGAATAAACCTAGACTTTGAGGGAACCAACTTCAGAAACCTAGCCCAAGAACATATGGGTTGGCATAATATAATCACATTGAATTTTTCTGTTTTTTGACATTCATTTTTAAAAATTGTAAGTAGATAAAATAGGAAATGACAGAGAAAACTGTGAATTAATATTATAGTCAACTTCAAAATAACTATTGCTGTCTTACATTGTGAATATATGTCTATTTGATTTAAGCTGTTCAATTGCTTAGAGATTGAGGCCATCGGTTTGATTTAGACTATATTAGAAATAAAAGTAAAGTCACAATTTATTTCCACATTTGGAGCACCGCTCATTTATACATATTTAATTCATTCAGTCTGTGGCTGCATAACGATACAGAAAAGACAGTCATGTATGTGCTGTCCCCTCAAAAAACTCAACTTGATAGGGAGTGTTATGGGCAGGATTACTTCTCCTTCTGCTAAATCATATGTTGATGTTCCAACCCTATTGCCTCAGAATGTAACTAAATGCGTCCATGATGTGGAGCTCTAATCCAAGATGGCTGGTGTCCTTATAAGAAGAGGAAATTTGGACACACAAAGAAAAGCTAGGAATGCAAACACGCAAAGGCCAGGCCATATAAAGACAGCGAGAAGGAGGCCACCTACAAACTGAAGAGAGAGGCCAGGAAAAAGCAAACCTGCTTGACACTGTGACTTTGGGTTTCTAGACTCCAGAACTCTGAGAACTGGGCTTCTAGCCACCACAGTGTAAATGTCTAGTATTTAAGTCACCCAGTCTGTACTGTTTGGTTACAGCAACCTAGCAAACTAATACAGGAAGTTGTATAGTCAGAAAATACTTAAATATATGTAAGTACAAAGTTGCCATTTTGGTAATTATTACAAAGGAGAAGTATAAGACTTATAAACTAGTTGTTGGTTCTTATCCAATCATATATCAGGAAAAGAGCCAAGAAACTGGTATTTATATTGAGCCGGGAGGATTAGATTTAAGAAGGTGAAATAGAGATTATTCCAGGAAGACAAAACAAGATTGATGGAAAGAACATTGATCAATTTTTATATCATTGTCCCAGCTGAATAGGAAATAAGACAGTGGCACAAGCTAAAGTTATATTGGTCAGCAGGGGATAAATCACACACATTTATCGCTTCCTGTAGTAATATTCTACTGTCTTAATTATCATAGAAAATATGTATATACATATATCTAGTTAGCTATCTACTTATCTATGCATCTGTTTACCTATCCAATTAATTCATCATGTAGCCATTCTTTTTTTAACAGAGCATGTGGGATTTATTTTTTCATATAATTTTTGCAACTAATTTTTCAAATTCGACTACAAATCCTACTACATGTATGTCTGCAGTAAAGTTTTTTACACTTACAAGACATTTTAGGAGATGTTAAATCTTTACAATTCTGAGAGTGTACATATATGTTATTGCTCATTTTTTAATGTTTAAATCAAATTATTTTTACTGAAGAAAAGTGTTTTCTTTCACACTCTTTAGTCAGCTTTCTATAATATTCTTAATATAAGCATGTTATATTTATCAAAACTAAAAAATTCACATTGGTATGCTACTATTAACTCCAGATTTTCTTCATGTTTTCCCACTAATGTCTTTATTCTTTAAACCAAGATATCAAGATTAGTCATCTTGTTTCCTTAGTCTCCTCCAAACTGTGACAGTTTCTTTAGTATAGTTTTTTTTTTTTTTTGGTCTTATAACACTGATAATTTTCCAGACCACCAGAGTCAGGTCTTTTGGGAATATTCCTCAAATTAGTTTTTTTTTTTTTAAATTCATGAATCTATTAAAGGTGAAAAGTTTATAAAAAATTAATACATAGGCAATGTGTATATATTGGAATGACCTTATCATTGGTGATAACCTGATTGCTTGCTTGAGATAGGGTCTGCCAAGTTTTCACATTGCAAAATTATTTTCCTTTATCACCTTTATTATTTGGAAGTAATTTATTCATTTCATTCCACACTCAAGGGGAAAGGAATTAGATTTAACCTCCTAGATGGAAGAATATTAAAAAAATAGTGCATGTATGTACTAACTAGTAAATTTGAAGGATATACTGAAACATTAAACAAAATTATGTTTCTATATAAGTTAAAGCTAAAGCAAAAGAGAAAGAAGTGAAAACCAATGGTGTCTACAAAAGTGAAATATAATGAGATAGCTAAGATTAGCACTTTAATGGAGTATATTGATATTTAAAAATCAGTAAATGTGTGGAATACCAAAACAAAGTTTAAAAATCAGATGCATTTCTATATGCTAGCAATGAACTATTCAAAAAAATTAATGAAACATTCTCATTTACAATAGCACCAAAATAATAAAATTCTTAAGAATAAATTTAACAAAGGAGGTGAAAGATACTTACATCGAAATCTATGAAACGTTGACAAAAGAAATTTGCAGAAGACAAATAAATGGAAATATATTTTGTTTTGACAAAGATGTAGAGAAAAGGGAATACTTATACATTGTTGTTGGGAATGTAAATTGGTATAGCTATTATAAAAAAACAGTATGAAGGCTACTCAAAAAATTAAAAATAGAACTACCAGATGATCCAACAATCTCATTTCTATATATACATTCAAAGGAAATGAGATCAGTGTATTGAAGAGTTATCTATATTTGCATGTCCATTGCAGAATTATTCAAAATTAGTAAGATATAAGCAAACTAAATTCCTCTTTATGAATGAAGAAAATGTTACATATATAAATATATATATTACAATATATATTGTCATCCCTCAGTGTTCATTGGATATTTGTTCCAGGATCTTCTGCAGGCACCAAACTCTACAGATGCACACGTCCCTGATATAACATGGGGGAGGTGGTATTTGCATATAACCATTTCACATCCTGCTATATAATCTAAATGATCTCTGGATTACTTATAATACCTAAGGTGATGTAAATGCTGTGTAAATAATTGTTATGCTGTATAGTTTAGGGAATAATGACAAGAAAAAATATTTCATACATGTTCAATACGGAAGCAATGTTTTTTTAAATATTTTTAATCTTTGGTTAGTTGCATCCATGGATACAGAGCCTAAAGGACATGGAAAGACAGCTCTGTGTGTGTGTGTGTGTGTGTGTGTGTGTGTGTGTGTGTGTTGTGTAACCATGCATTGGGCAATGCATCCTTAGATATAACACAAAAAGGACAAATAATAAAAATGTAGACTGAAATAAGCTGAACTTTGTTAACGGTTAAAATGCTATGATTAAAATGACACCATCAAGAAAGAGTAATGACTACTCATGGAGTAAGAGAAAATGCTTGCAAATAATACATCTAATAAAGATTTTATCAAGGATTTATAAATAACTCAAAAATAGAAAGACAAACAACCCAATTTTTTAAAAAAATGAGCAAAGAATTTGAACAGCTATTTCTCCAAAGCAATAACTACAGAGAATTTGAACAGATATTACTCCAAATCAATAACTAAAAAGTATATGGAAAGGTTTTCGATATTATTAGTCATTAAGTATATGCAAGGCAAAACTATAATTAGGTATTACAAGAATGGCGTAAATAAAGAAAGCAGGTAATAGCAAGTGTTAGCGAGTATGTGTACATATTGAAACCATCATGCATGGCTGGTGGGAATGCAAAAGTGTTTAGCTGCTATAGAAAACAACTTGGAGCTTCTTAAAAAAAACAGACTTACCATATGACTCAGCGATTACAATCCTAGATACATAATCCCCAAATTAAAACATATGCCCATACAAAAGCCCATACATTAATGCTTATAGCAGCATTATTCATTATGGCCAAAGCTAAAACAACCAAAATGTCTGTTAGCCAGTGAATAGATAACCCAATGTGGTATTTTCATAAAATAAAATATTTCTCAATATACACATACTGAAACACAATTGAACACCAGTACACTATGCCAAATAAAATAATCTAATCACAAAAGCTACATGCTGTATGATTTAATTTATAGAAGATATCCAGAATAGGTAAATTCATAGAAACAGAAAGTAGATTAATTGTTTCCAGATTAATGGTTGCAAAGTCATTGAAACAGAAAGATTAATGGTTTCTGGGGAAAGAAAGAATTCAAAGTGACTACTAATAGATATGGAGTTTCTTTTTGAAGTGTTGAAGCTATGCTGAAATGAGTAGAGTGATGGTTGCCCCACTCTATGAATATAAAAACCACTGAATTGTACACTTTGTCATGTGAATTATATCTAATAACGTTGTTATTAAAAAACACATCATGAAGATGTTTCTTTTTGCTTCATATGTGCAGGTTATATAATTAATTGGAAAATTGGAGTAATCATTTAAAAATATTACATGCTAAGAGTTTATATTTGTAAACAAAAGCATTTTACTCAGTGGTGAACCACATATTGAAATAATTCTCATATTTGACTGCATATAAGAATCATCTAAGAAATTTTATACACTGTAATGTCAGCCAGCAAGCAAGATAAAGAGAAATTTGGGGGATATGAATCAATGCTCAGTATTTGTTAAAGCTCAGCAATGTTAGCTTAGCTATTGTTATATAGCTAAACTAGAGAACTACCACAATTGTGTTATCTGTAAATGAATACAGACTATAATATAATTAAAGTGATCAAATAACCTGACAACAATTTACAAAAGTACTGAGCTAATACTGCAGTCAGTATATTTAAAAGGATTAGATCTAGCAGGAGAAAATAACATGCCAAATACTCCTATTTGCATTGCTTAGTGTATTATTTAAACAGCAATTTAAAATAATAGACTTTTTTTTATGTAATGGATTAAGATTCTTTTTTTTTTTTTTTTTCAGTTGGCATCTCACTCCATCGCCCAGACTGGAGTGCAGTGGCCACTCCCGGCCACCGCAGCCTCGACCTGCTGGGCTCCAGCGATCCCTTCCACCTCAGCCTTCCAAGAAGCTGGAACTACAGGCGCGCGCTACCACGCCCGGCTGATTTTTTGATTTATTGTAGAGATGAGGTCTCGCCAAGTTGCCCAGGTGGGTCTCGAACCCGCGGGCTCAGGCAATCCACTCACCTCAGCCTCCCAAGGCGCGGGATT
>CAUYQG010095929.1:0-12112 GCA_963574415.1 Tarsius wallacei
ATGGACAGCATGGTTGCTTCCAGGTTCTTGCTATTGTGAACAATGCTGCGATAAACATACGTGTGCCGGTATCTTTGTTATAGAGTGATTTGTGTTCTTCAGGGTATATTCCCAGTAGGGGGATTGCGGGATCATATGGGAGGTTGGTGTTTAGAGCTTTTAGGAATCGACACACTTTGGCTACTTTTTAATAGGGCTGTCCCCTGCCCCCTTTCAGTTCGAGTCCCTTGTAGATCTTGGATGTTAGAACTCTGTCAAATATTTTTTTCCCATTCTGTGGACTGTCTCCCTGCTCTCTTTTTCTTTTCTTTTTTTTTTTTTTTTGAGTTGGAGTATCACTCTGTCATCATCCAGGCTGAATTGCAGTGGCATACTCACAGCCATCCCAGCATCGACTTATTGATCTCAAGCAATCCCTCCACCTCAGCCTGAACTACAGGTGTGTGCTACCACACCCAGCTAATTTTTTTATTTATTGTAGAGATGAGGTAACTCTCTTGATAGTTTCTTTTACTTTGCAAAAGATTTTTGGTTTGATGAGGTCCCATTTATCTATCTTATCTCTTATGACATATGCCTTTGGGGTTATGATCAATATTTGGTTACCTAATCCAATGGGCATAAGGGCGTCTCCTGCATTTCTTATAGTTTGAGATTTTATATTAAATCTTTGATCTATTTCGAGTTGATGTTTGGACCTGTTTCATTCTTCTTCATGCAGTTAGCCAGTTTTCCCAGCACCATTTGCTGTTAATAGGGTCTCCTCTCCCCACTGGTTGTTGGTGGTGGCTTTGTCAAAGACGAGTTAGGTGAGAAATCGAGGTTTTGCTTCTGGAATCTCTATCCTGATGTTGTTTTGGTTATTTGTGATCTTTTTTGTTTCCATAGGAATTTAAACAGGTACATGAAAAATGCTCAACCTCACTAATCATCAGAGAAATGCAAATGAAACCACATTGAGATATCACCAACACCAGTAAGAATGGTTACTATTAATCAAAAAACAACAGTTGCGGGCAAGTGTAAACTAGTTCAACCTCTATGGGAAACGGTGTGGCAATTTTTAAAAGAGCTATTAACTGAGCTTCCCTATGACCCAACAATCTCCCTTCTGGGAATATACCTGGAGGAATGTACATATTATATATCAAATATTTTTTATAAAAGAAAAACAAAGAGGACAACTTCCTCCCATCATTATTCTTATATACAAATATGATACTAAATTCAATTTGATTTTTTAAATTCAAACAAATGTCAATGTCAGAGTATTAGAGAAAGCAGTTCAAGTTTCTCACTTAGATATATTTATTCCGAAATCATAACTGATTCCTGTGGTTCATGTTTGTCTTATGATATATCCTTTCATTGTTCCCTGACATGTATCCACATTATTTTGAGTGAAAAATGTATTGGTACCCAGGTCCAGAAAAGACTACAAGGTCACCAGTAAGAAAAAGCAATTAGAATTAGAAAAAAAAACCACGAGTGTGTTTTTGTTTCGTTTTTCAGGGAGTAAAGCAGTGAGAATGAGCTCTCATCTTAGAAAAGCTAAATATAGATAATTTAGGAATATTTATGCAAAATAAGAAATAAAATATGTTACCTTCCTTCCATTTTTCTTTTTCCAATTCAACTTACTGTTCCAGCCCTCTTCTTCCATTTCTTATCTCCCTTATCTCTTTTTTATTTATTGTTAAAATGATCATTTTTATGTAAAATGGTACAAACTAAGTAATGATAAATATTACCTGCAAAAATATTTCTGTCTTACCTGCCTTCTTGAGACAATTTCTGTGTGTTTTCTTTGTTCATAGCATCTTCCCCACTTCCCTGGAGTTATCACACTCTTTCTAAAAAATATTTGGCCCATGAATACCCTTTTCGATCCAGATAGATTATCCAATCTGTCTTTTCTGTTTGAGGTTAAAAAAAAAAAAAAAGAAACAGAAGTTGGTAAGCACATTATTCCAATTGATTCATGGTATTAAATGGGTAAACAGAACTGTCACCAAAAATAATAACAAAAAAGAACAAGAATGAATCTTCACTACAGCAGGAGAAGTGGCTCAAACATTCTGAGGTGAACACACTTTCTGTGAACCTAGAAGCTCTTCAGGCTAGAACATCAAGGTTTCAGTTGACCTTGTGAATAATTTATTTCTAGTGCATCACTGCAGATCTTTTAGCATCATTTTCCAATCACTGTTACAGCAACCAGACCCATCCAATCACTGACTGGCTTCACACAGGAAGAACCTGACATGTGCCTGCACTATGTACCTCTTGCTTCTTGCCCCAAGGCTGACACTGAGTCATGAGATGTCTGCAGGTACTCACTTGGGATTCAAGCATATACAACCCAGAAGTATGGGAAAATTAAGAAATTGTGAAGTATGCTTTGACCAGTGAGAAGCAGGATCCATTGGGTAAATTGCTTTCTTCTTTATTTTACTGGATGGACTATCCTGAGATATATTTGATAAGGCTTCAGAGATGGACTTGCAGGATTAGGCAATAGTCATCCATAATGATGTCTGCCTCATTACTGATTTGTCATTTCTCAATTTCAAATTTCTTTTTTGCCTAATCTATGGAGATGATGCAGAGCCTTGTAAGTGTTTCTCTTTTGCCAGCTGACACAATATTAATATTTGTCAGTAGAGGGTGGTGGAGGACCACTGAAAGAAGAGGGGTGTGTGTGTGTGTGTGTGTGTGTGTGTGTGTGTGTGTGTGTGTGCTGTTTCCTGGTTTCTTTGTGGTTTGCTAGCCAGACTCCTACAGAACATGCTTTTTCTTCATTGCTTGTCCTGTGTGGTTGCTCCAGGACTCAGATTCAGCACTGCATAAACTTCTTCAGCATTTCACCACTGAACTTGTTTTCCAGCTCTTCTTTGGGACAACAGTGGCACAACCAGGAGGCCCAGGCAGAATGGACCAGTACTCCAACTAAGGTAGTATCTTATATATCTTCTCTTTAGCCCTGGGTATGTGTGTGCACATGAAGGGCCCTATGAGACTAGTCTTCTAGCAAGGTGGGCACCCAGCTCATCCAGAGTAGAAAGAGAGACTGGAGCCACTCCAGCCAGAGTCACACGTGAAAATGCATGATTCTCTTATAGAGAGCAGTTTCTCAGTTCTCAGATACAGCAGTGTCCAGCAGTCAGCAGTTTCCCTAACACCTAGAGAGTACAGAGACTTGGCACCCTCCTATGTAAGGTTATCCCTGGAACTATCAAAGGACAGTCTTAGGGTAAGCTTCACTAATAAGGCACCTTAGTGACTTCACTTGCATAGAGAAGGGAAAGGAGGGGACCTCCCTGGGTGCTTTATCTTAGCCCTTGGAATAATGGTTGCTCCTTATATCTCTTTATAATAGAATTTTTATAATTACCTTTAACTAGCCAACTTTCCTACTACTTTACCTCCTTGCTAATGATTGTTTACATTAAACATTTTTGTTAAAATTATTACATGGTTTCTGTCTTCTGTTTGGACCATGACTAACACAGCATCAAACTCAGTAAGGTGTTTTGTATCATCTTATTCTTCTTCCCTCTTTAACCTCAACTGTCCCTCATTCATCATCCCTGGAATCATTCTTAACACAGTCAATTGGCAGCTAAGACCCTATTGCCAATAATCATAGGGCTGACAATGAACCTTAAAATTCTAGGGCATCACAATTACTAACATATTCACTTGTGATTGACTGGATAAAATTCAGTTGAATGGCAAGGTGTTCCGTTATATTGTGACTGTGGATCTTCTACCTAGTCTTACATTTGTAGCTAAAAACATTAACTCTAAGATTATGGAATAGGTTTATTTTGTTATCTGCCTCAGAAACCTTGAAGTACAAACTGATTATATTGGAACATCCAACAGACAAAACAGGACATTCCGTGAAAATCAAAGGACCCCTGGAGGAACATTTAAGGAAAACTTTATCTTATTCAGCTATAGATCATATTGCTCTAAAAATTAGGCAAAGGATTTAACCGAAAGTGTGGCAGAGCTGCAAAACAGGTTGAAAGCTCTGTTTTGGCAGATCTTCTGTGATAAAGTCAAAACCTTGAAAAAGGCTATAATTTTTTTTAATATGGAAAAATGGCTAGATTCTCATTCCTGGAATGTTGACATTTGAGTGAATAAGCCTGCAAATCTTGAATCCTTTGAATACTTCACACCAGCAGAAGCAGCTCCCTTCTCACTTTTCAGAGGAGATTAATTTATTCCTATCTGGAAAACTTACACAAACAAAACTTGAGTATGTTTCCTCACAAATGATATCTTTCGTCTACAAGAACTGTCCTATCACTTCTTGTTTCACCCAAGACAATAACCAGTCAGATATCAATAAAGCCTGATAAATGCTGTTAACATTTAAGGAGGAAATTGTTTACCCACTGAAGGTGTTGCAGAACCTACCTAATTTTACCAACTGGAATCAAATGAATACTAATAGGAGCACATTTTGAAGATATTAAGATCTAGGCAGCAGTGAAAGCAGGTGGTAGAATGAAAATTAATTGACATATAGTAACTGCAATAGATGTCCTGGAGACAAGCTAAGTAGATAGACATCTAGGGTGTCTTAGTATACATTTAAAATAGATAACTGCTAAGCACCAGCCTGATATTAACCATATATAATGGGAAATGATGATCCCTTAACCTGTTTAAATATTGAAGTCATGACATATATACAGAGCCCATTAATTGAACATGAGTCTTGGTCTCTTCCATGAAGTATTATGGAATGCTGCTACCAGTATGCAATAAAAATTATCCATGTTTTTCACGTATGGTCATTAACAAATGTAATTGTTCACTGGAAAAAGATGAATACCCAGAATCTTTGAGAGCTATTAGATATAGAATACATTTCACTGAAAATAGGCACTCAAACATACCATCATACTCTCTTGGTTACTTTATAATTGAGACAATGATTAATGGAGTTTTGGACAAAGTTTATCTCACAGCCAGCTCAGTAATTTTTCACCTTTACCTGGGATTATTTCTCAGATTCTTAACTTCATAATTGGGGATAATATACTTAACATCTAGAAAAATTCTTATGTTTTTACCAGATCTGAGACATTTGAAGAATTATTATAGAAAGAGTGATACATAAAATCAAAAAAGCACAAATAAACCTTATAAATAGTTGGCCCAAAATCCTACAGCACCTATCACTGTTACATTTATGTCTCTTCATCAGTTCTCACCTATGGCCCTATTGAGGAATTCTGATAAGTCACTGGAAAAGGAGAAAAATAGTCAGGATTGGTTCATGTATAGATTAATGGACATGTTGATGCTAACCAAAAATGGGACACAGTGGAACAACAGCTTTACATGTAGGTAGCCATAAAGATGAGTGATGAAAGAAAACACTTCTAACAAGCAGAACTGTGAGTAATACTCCTGGTTGTTAACTTTGCAAGGAAAGAGTTTGTCTGAAATCTGTGGTTATACATGAACTATTGGGCTTTGCTAAAAGACTTTGAAAATATATGAGTCTCATATTAATACTAACTGAACAGTTAGTTTCTACTTCAGAGAAGGAACTCAACAACCAAGTAGAAAGTATCTATGTATTTATATCAGCCAACTTTTCTCTGCCGTTGCTTGTCCAGTGGGCCCATAAATGGAATCTTAAAGGCAGAAGTAAACATGACCCAAAAATACAGGTCCCTTCTTACCAAGGCTAATATTGGTAAAATATTTGAAAAATAGTGTTATCTGCATGCCTAGAATGCTAACAATGTTATTACTAACTTTTTACTCTTCAGCTAACTGAAGCAATAAATATGGAATTGAGTATTTACATTGGATATCCCCTGTACGTAATAAAGGGAAAAGTAGTACCAACTAGTAAGACCCAATGTTGAATTACATTGATGTTTGTTTCAGAGTGCACTCTATATTATATCTATTTTGGAAACATGAAAATAATCAAAATTTTTAAGAAAAAAAATCCACTTAATTTCTGTGTATCATTGAGAAAATAACAACAGGATTACTGAGAAAGGTTCCCACATTAAATCTGGACTCTTATGATTGTATGTGGAGTCTGAATTAATATTTTATGTAGGTCTCATGTTGCTCACAAATATGAGTAGTTGTTTATTTATGTTACCTCATTTTGTATTGAAAATAAAATCATAGTTCAATTGGCACCGATATAGATTTTACTGACAAAGAAACTGACTAAGTAAATATTATGCAACATATAAGTTGCATTGCTTGAACTGTTGGAGACATGTCTAGAACATAAGCAAAGCATTTAGTCATCAATGACTTTATCTTTACTCAAATAACTGATGATTAGATTTGGAGCTGCTTCTGAATTAAGGTCTTGATAATGGCCTTTCGAATCTGCTTAGTCTTCACACTGTAGATAATAGGGTTGAGCACAGGAGGAATGAGCAGGAAAACATTGGCCATGATGATGTGGACAAATGGAGGTGCTGAATGGCCATAGCGATGGACAAGAGACAAGCTGATGAGAGGGATGTAGAAGATGGCAACAGCACTGATGTGGGATATGCAGGTGTTGAAGGCTTTCTGCTGCCCCTCTGAGGAAGCAATGCTGAGGACAGATCGGATGATCAAGACATAGGAAAGCAAGATGCAAGGGCAGTCAAACCCTGTAGTGGAGAAGAGAGCAAACAAACCAAGGATACTGTTGATTCTATTGTCTGTACAAGACAGTTGAATGAGATCAACATGGTAGCAGTAAGAATGTGAAAGGATCATAGAACCACAGAAGGACAACCTCTTGACAAAGAGGACAACTGGCAACATGACAGCAGCATTTCTTATCACCATGCTCACCCCAATCTGGGCAATCCGGGCATTGGTAAGAATGGTGGTGTATCTCAGTGGGTCACAGATAGCCACAAAACGATCAAAGGCCATGGCCAGTAGAACCCCAGACTCCATGAAAGTAAATCCATGGAGAAAGAACATCTGGGCAATGCAGGCATTTAAGCTGATCTCTCTGGCTTCAAACCAAAAGACACCAAGGGTAGTCGAAAGTGTGCACAGGGACAAGCTCAGGTCTGTGGCTGAAAGCATGAAGAGGAAATAGTACATTGGCTCATGAAGGCACCGCTCACGGATGACCACAAACAGGATCATGCTGTTTCCAGAGAGGGCGACCAAATACAGGAGACAAAATGGGATGGAGATCCAGACCTGGGCAGCTATCAGGCCTGGTATGCCCGTCAGAAAGAAAGTCAGAGGCTGAACATTGGTATTATTGATGACCAACATAGTGAAGAACTGAGAAGACAGGGATGTTTGGATAATTTATCATAACACATAATATATAGCTTATCACATAGAATATCTTTCTAGAACTCCAAGATTCACAGAATTACTCTTTCTAATTTTCTAGGAATTTAAGTTTTTGTTTTTGTTTTGTTTTGTTTTAGTTTCCTAGAGCTGCAAGGTTCTCTCCCAGCCTTTCGGTGTTTCATATTTATTGAGAAAAGAGAACTCCCTGAATTGTGCTACATCAAATTTTCTTAAGTATATTAACCCTGCCATTCTCTTTAGTAGCAACATTCTCTTTAGTAGCAACAAACATAACAATTAAAAACCCCTACCAATAAAAGTCTCCAGTATAATATCTAAACAATATTATGGGAAATCTGGTTTCCAGTACTTGTTAAAAATACTGATTCTGAAATGAAACACTGAACAAACTAAGTCATATTTGAAATGTGAATATTATTAGACTTTCCAGGAAAATATCCAGAAGAATGCCAAAAACATCCCTGAGACACATATGCCTATATACATAATAAAAGTGTGCTCCTAAAAACACCCTAAGGAAAATGAGCATTGGTTTTATTTATTTATTTATTTATTTATTTATTTTTTATATAATCAGTATTTTTTATTATCGTATAGCTCTTTTATTCACATCTCTTGCTTGTAGAATCCTGGGTTCTTATCTCATGACCAGGAAGAATAAGGAGTGAGGACACCGAAGAATGCATGAGTTGGAGTATATTAAGCTATGGGAAAGCTCTCAGCAGTGAGTAGGGACCCCTAAGTGAGTTGCCAGCAATGAGGCGGAGCTCAGGGGTTTTATGGGTTTGAAATGGGGAAGTATGTGCTGTAAAGACAGAAAATATACCAACCTGATTGGAGGCAGTAAGGACCAGAAAGTGGCATGATAGTGTAAAGGACCAATGGGGAGAGAATTGAAAAGGGGCAATCAAGAAAAAACTTGTGAAAAGGGGAAGCATGAAAGGGAAAGTGCATGACCAGGGAATAGGTGTTCTCATTTAGGACCCTGGGTTTTTGTCCAGAACTTTTAGTTTAGTTTCTTCAGGCATAATGGGGAAGTTTTACTGGGAACCTGCCTTAACTGTCTGCCTAACTGCTTTCTTTTTTCCTCCTCTCTCAATATTTCTTATCGAGAGTTACTATTCCTCATTTTATGGTATTAAATATATTTCATTTATGTCTCTGGGACCTTTTCACCATTAAAAGACTGGATTTATTTTGTCCTTTTAAACTGACCAGTATTTCACATGGTTCTGAGTAATTTGCAAGATTGTACTGACTATGAACAAAATAATCTACATTTTTAATATTGTTCTTTCTGATTATGTACAAGCCAATAAAAATTGTATTCTGTGGTCTCTCACAAACTATTTTCAGTAAACATTACTCATATCAGAACTAAAACACTTGAAATAAAAAGACTAATATCTGTAAGGAAAATTAGAAGGGATATATTCAAGGTCATTATTTAAATCATGGTCTGTTTCATTGGTCATGATGGACAGTAAAAGAATGCAAACAGAAAACATGGGAGTCGAATTTAATTTCTAAAGCTTAAATGGAAACCTGATATCTTTGTGGACTTGATAGACAAATATTTGCCATAAGAGGTGTATTGGAGTTCCTCTGAGGAACTGTATTAATATACCTAAAATTTGATAGAATAGATATTTCTAATTAATAGTTCAATATAGAGAACTCTCAACTGGAGAGCTAAAGAAACTTGTCATTTTAAAAATATTGTATATATTTTAATTAATTTAAGATATAAAAATCTTCACAGGATAATGTCAAAATGTTCAGATAGTTTATGATTTTCTATGTACGTAGGCATTGCATGGGAGTAAAGAGGGAAAGGGCAGACTAGGTAAACAGACAAACCAGGAAACAAAATCAAACAGAAAATAAACAGTCGGGCTCGGTGGCTCAGCCTGTAATCCCACACTTTGGGAGGCTGAGGTGAGTGGATTGCCTGAACCCGCAGGTTTGAGACCCACCTGGGCAACATGGCAAGACCTCATCTCTACAATAAATCAAAAAATTAGCCAGTTGTGGTAGTGCACACCTGTAGTTCCAGCTACTTGGAAGGCTGAGGTGGAAGGATCACCGGAGCCCAGCAGGTCGAGGCTGCAGTGGCCGGGAGCAGCCACTGCACTCCAGTCTGGGAGACAGAGTAAGACTCTAACTCAAAAAAAAAAAAAAAAAGAAAGAAAAGAAACAATAACAACAAAAACCTATGTAATTAAATTGGCTATTTTAATTTTACTGTGTTTATCCCAGGCGATATCCTGGAGAGTTCAGGACAGTGGTTAAATCCAGTAAGATAAACTGTACATTAGAAGACATAAAAAGGAGATAGTCTTGATAATTTTTCGAAGAGATGACATTTATTACATTCTTACTGGTAGATTAAATTATTTTGAAAATCTGCTTCTCTCTTTTATTCCCTGGAAGTGACAGTATGATGCAGGGGACATTGCATCTGATTTCTCATAAATTCTTACCTGTGCTTTTATCCAAATTTCTCACTAAGAAGTTTGGGAAGTCATGTCTGACAAGAACACACCAAAAAGGATTTAAATACCCTATTGTTTTTCAAATGACTCTGGCATAACATCACATAAGGAAGAAGGAAACCAAAGTATCTTATGGCTCTATAAAACCATCTCTTGCGGATTCCAGAGGACGTTTGTCATCCTCTCTGAAGTCTGCCACATGTAGGTCTTCATCTATGTATCAACAAACCCAGAGACTCTTTATCCTTTGCCTCAACAAAAAGTCTTAACTTCATCAACATACCAAAAACTTGGAGTTTTCCACCCCCTTATCTTAACAAAGTGTCTTTGGTGACTCAGCCTGTAATTCCATGATTTGGGAGGCTAAGGTGAGTGAATTGCCTGAGCCTGTGGGTTCGAGACCCACCTGGGCAACTTCGCGAGACCTCATCTCTACAATAAATCAAAAATTAGCCGGGCGTGGTAGTGCACGCCTGTCGTTCCAGCTACTTGGAAGGCTGAGGCGGAAGAATCGCCAGAGCCCAGCAGGTCGAGGCTGCAGTGGCCAGGAGTATGCCACTGCACGCCAGTCTGTGCGACAGAGTGCAACTCCAACTCAAAAAAAAAAAAAAAAAAAATTCCCAAATTTCGTAGACAGGAATTGCAAATTACCAGTCAAGAAATCTGCCTGTGACTTGCAAGCCTCCACTTGGAAATGTCCCTTCTTCCTGGACCAAACCAATGAAACTATCACATGTATTGATTTATGGTTTCTTGTAATTTCCACCTTCATAAAGTGTATATAACCAAACTACCATTTGGTCACAGTGGGCAAATGTTCTCAGGACCTCCTGAGGATGGGTGTACCGGGCTTAAGTCCTCAAGTTTGACTCAAGAATAAATCACCTTAAATATTATACAGAGTTTGGCATCTTTTTGTCAACAATATGCATAGAGAAATAGTATAAATTAAGAAATATTCCTCCCTGTTATCCCTGCCTAATTTTCACTTATTCTAACCCATGACAAAGTGGATAAAGAATAAGTAATGAAAAAAAGATAGTTGCAATTACCGATTAGAAATGTTAGCTATGGTTATGACACTGATTGCAGAAGTATGAATTATAATAGTAATGAAAATTTGAACTGAGTACAGTGGCCCATAACTGTAATCCTAGCTACTCAGGAGGCTGACGAGGGTGGAAGGCTGAGGATTACTTGAGCTCAGAAGTTGGAGGCTGTAGTGACCTATAATTGTGCCACTGCACTTCATCCTGGGTGACAGAGCAAGGTCCCATCTCAAGAAAAGAACAGAAAAGAAAAAGAAGGGAAAGGTAGAGAAGGAGAAGGGAGGGGAAGTAAATGTATTATGTTCCTTACTTTGATTTCAGTGTGTTTATATATATGTTGACAAAATATTTTAGAAAGGAAAGGAAGGGAGGAGAAGGGAAGAGAAGTGAAAGAAAGGAAAGGAAAGGAAAGGAAAAGAAAATGTGTTCCTTAGTTTGATTTCAATATGCTTGTATATGCGTCAACCACATATTTTTCTGCTCTCCCATTCCCCTCCTACAGAGCATAGGATTTGTTAATTGTATTAAACTTTACATTTCAGTACATAATAAATTCTAAATGAACAAATATGTATCTTCTAAAAGCATTTACTAACACTTTCAGGTATATGAGAATGGAACAATTTCCAGAACTAGGTTCTCTGTAGTTTGTTGGGATTCCATGGTTAATTAGCCATCACTACAGACTCATGCAATACCAAGTAACGGAATAGACTGATGCCCTACTATGGTACTACATAAGATACGGTATGTGTCTTTTTTTTTTTTTTTTTGTGAGTTGGAGTCTCACTCCGTCACCCAGATTGGAGTGCCTTGGCACGCTCCCGGCCACCGCAGCCTCCACCTGCTGGGCTCCGGCAATCCTTCCACCTCAGTCTTCCACATTGCTGGAACTACAGGCGCGCGCTACCACGCCTGGTTTTATTACAATTTCTAAGAAGGCTTTGGGGCCCTGCTAGTTAATGAGGGCAAGGAAGACTATATCTGGAAACCAAGATATTTATTGAGGCACTTCTTAGTATTCTTCTGGCCAAGAGATTTGTCAAAGGAAAATTATGTCAACTCAATAAAAGCAGGTCATTAAGAATTTGCATCATAGCCGGGCTCGGTGGCTCAGCCTGTAATCCCGCGCTTTGGGAGGCTGAGATGAGTGGATTGCCTGAGCCCGCGGGTTCGAGACCCGCCTGGGCAGGCGAAACCTCATCTCTACAATAAATCAAAAAAATTAGCCGGGCG
>CAUYQG010095932.1:0-20388 GCA_963574415.1 Tarsius wallacei
GGCGAGCGCTACCACGCCCGGCTAATTTTTTGATTTACTGAAGAGATGAGGTCTCGCCAAGTTGCCCAGGCGGGTCTCGAACCCGCGGGCTCAGGCAATCCACTCACCTCAGCCTCCCAAAGGCACGGGATTACAGGCTGAGCCTCTGAGCCCGGCTATCAAAACTATTTGAACAGCTCAGTACATAAATTACACTCTCCCATCATGAATCTCAGATCATAATAGCATGAAATAAGCAGTCTTCCATTCTCAACAATGAAAAATGAACAGGTTCACCAATCCTTTCATCATTTAAAGCTTGGAAATTTTCACTTTGTAAATAATTTTTAAAGTCTATCAGTCTTTTAACTTGCCTTTAAATTCATAATAATATGCAGCACAGCTCTTTTTCCAAAAAGCATTATCCTTCCATGTAGTACCTTTATGGGATAGGTCATTATGTGCTAGAACTCCTAGTACCTCAATCTTCAATTCACATCAAAGGACAAAATGTCATTAGAGACTATTTGATTACTGAGACAGAAAAGCAAAATCCCAACATAACAAAAACCTAATCTAGGTTGAAATGCTACAGCTAAAGTTATCAGAAATAAAGATACACTTACTTAGAAAAGTCTCTATGATAAAAAAAAAAAAAAAGACCTAGAAAGGAAAAATACATGCTTAACATAAATGGGGTAGATACTGCGTCATTTGGTGAAGAAAAAGCAGAATGTCCTGAACAGGAAGTAACTAAAATAATCATTTATCACTTGGAAACAACAACAGGGAGCATGGAAGCTAAGAACAAGAGAGCAATTACCCAAATAGGATTATTTGTGAACTCTAAATGCTTGTCACTAATTACAAATTATCCAGTTACGCTATGAAATGATCAAATAGGTTAATATAGGATTTGAGTTAATCTTCCTACTTTTAAGATTTTTCTCTAATCCACTGAACCTTAGAATCAGTGGAGTATGATTTCTGTATAACATGAGAAAGATCACTAGGAACATTAATATTCCAATCTCTCGCCAGGCCAGTCTCAGATACATCTCTTTTGTGAGGGTAAAAACTTAATGCTTCATGTTGTGACCTTTATTAGAATATACCTTTTAAGGAAAGGTTCATTTAAAGCCAGAGAGTATCTCTGAGCTTCCAGATGGCAGTCAATGTGCTCAATGTATCTTTGAATCTTCAGCGCTTACTAAATGATGTATGGTTGATGGATAAATGAATGATACAAGTTAATATCGCAAACCTTTCTTCAAAAATTCTGCCTTTCCTAGCTAGCTAACTAAAACATCAAACACAATAGTATAAACTAACTAAACTAAGAAACACAAAAGAGCACCTATTTATATCTATCATTCTATTAATTTACATTAAACACCATATCTACCTTTCACATTCCAATTATCCACCCTGTATCATTTCATTTCTGATGTTCCCAGCACGCCTCTTTTTAAAAATACATTGACATTTATTTAGTTAAATGGCTGCTATTCTCCCTAAAAGAACAATGGAAAAGACTAACTTGCTTGACCATTCGTTACCAGTGGAGGTTACGACCCTTACGCATGGGAGGCAAAAAGGAAAGAATGGGAAAACTGCGTTCAATTACTTGTCGGGGTGGTAGTTTCACTGATGTTTGCATACTGATAAATTATTGAATTCTATATCTTATTTTATATGACTTTGTGTTTCTAGGTTATATTTTTGACAAAAAGAAAATGTGTGTGTGTATCCTCAAGTATATAAAGGAAGAGACTGTAACCATGAAATAAGAATAGGTTACTTTAAAGGGGGAAAAAAGAACTTCAGAGAAACAAAAAGAACTCTTAGAAATTTAATATGTAACAATTAAGGATTCACTAGACGGATAGTAAGATTAAACTATGGAAGTCTCTCATAAAGTAGAGTGAAAAGGAAAATAATTTGAAAGAAAAAGGGAAAGACAAGGAAAAAAGTTCAAGGACCCATCCAGGAGGGCCAATATCTGCATAATCAGCATTCCCACAAAGGAGAACATAGAAAACTAATGGAAGAAATCATCAAATAAATGATTCAAGAAAATTCCCAAAGGACATTAATTTCCAGAACTAAAAAGGCCAAGTGCCCAATGTACTGGATGAAAACATAGTCACATCAAGGCAGAGTAACAAGAACTATTAGAACACTAGAAACCTTATAAGAATCCAGAGAAATAAAGATATTAAAGGGTCATGAAGCAAGGAGTTGAAATTAGAATGGCTTTAGACTTCTCAATAGAAATACTCTATTTAAGCTAGTTTAGTTTTCTTATGCTTTGCAACCAAAAGAGCCTTAGTTAAGACATTATTAATGTCATTGTATTTGGGGAAAGCATGATCTAAAAAATAA
Organism: Tarsius wallacei; assembly: GCA_963574415.1. Taxonomy (NCBI): domain Eukaryota; kingdom Metazoa; phylum Chordata; class Mammalia; order Primates; family Tarsiidae; genus Tarsius; species Tarsius wallacei. The sequence continues at coordinate 2,365 of CAUYQG010095932.1, forward strand.
AAAGGTAAAATGGTTCATAATTATTACTACAAACAGGAAAGATTTATTTACACGGTAATGAAAATGGAACAGCAAACAGGCTGAAAAATAATAAACTCAACTAACTTAGTAAATAAATATATTCTTGTTTTTGGCTGAATTCATATGTTGAAGTCCAACCCCCAGTACCTAAGAACATAACTATATTTAGAGGCAAGACCTTTAAAGAGATAATTAAAGTAAAATGAGGTCATGTGAGTAGGCCCTAATCTAATATTATTAGTGTCCTACAAGAGGAGGAGATTAAGACACAGACACACATGAAGGGAAGACCATGTGAAGACAGAAGGAGGAGACAGCAATCAACAAGCAAAGGAGAAAAACCTTAAAAGAAATCAACCCTGCTGACACCTTGGTCTCGGACTTCTAACTTCCAAAACCAAGTAAATAAAATTTTGTTGTTTAAGCCACCCAGTCTATGGTACAGTGTTATGACTGGCCTAGCAAACTAATATAACTGTCTCAATACACTGCTAAAATAATTACTGCTGGTTAAACATGATGGATTAAACACATATATTAAGTCTTTTCTCTTCTGAAATCCTACTGAAATGGCAATACATTTGTAAATGGTATAAACTAACAAGGAAAAAAAGAGCAGGAGAGGAGGCAAAAACAGCAAAGTTTTAAAAGCTAGAAAGCAGATGGACAAGTGGCAACTGATTTAGCAAAGCCAAAGAAATCACTTAAGAAGCAAAACTTAAGCCAGTGAGAAAAGCTAAGAAGAAAACCAATTAATATTTATATTTATATCAGAATCCCTATAAAGTTCAGGAAGTAGCAGAAACATGTACCTCTGGACCCTAAGATAAAGATGAGGTTAGAAACAGGAAGACAGATTGAAAGTCTATTGGAGAAGCAGTTACACTCCCAGAAGACTGCTCCTTCCTCTTATGGCATAAAGAAAAAGTAAAACAAAGTTTTGGGGGCTGAGAAATACAAAGATTGATTAGAGAGTACTGTAATGAAAATGTGGATAACCACAAATCGCCAAAAGAATCCTCAGCAAACACAGACACACACACACACACACACACACACACACAAACAAAGCAGGAGGTATCACACTCCCAGACTTTAAACTTTATTATAAAGCTACAATAATCAAAACAGCCTGGTATTGGTACAACAACAGGCATATAGACCAATGAAACAAGATAGATTCCAGAAGCAAAGCCTCAATTTCTCAACCAGCTCATCTTGGACAAAGCCTCCACCACCAACGAATGGGGAGAGGAGAAATTATTCAGTAAATGGTGCTGGGAAACCTGGCCGATCACATGCAGAAGATTAAAACAAGATCCCTACTTATCACCATACACAAAAATCAACTCTAAATGGATCAAAGACCTAAATGTAAAACCTCAAACTATAAGAACCTTAGAAAATGTAAAAGACACCCTTATGAAAATTGGAACTGGCAACCAATTGCTGATCAAAACCCCAAGCGCCCATGCCATAAGAAATAAGATAGACATGTGGGACCTCATCAAACTGACAAGCTTCTGCAAAGCTAAAGAAACCATCAAGAAAGCGGGGAGACAGCCCACAGATTGAGAAAAAATATTTGCCAACTATATGTCTGACAAAGACCTAATATCTAGGATCTACAAAGAACTCAAACATGCCAAAAAGAAAAAAACAAACAGCCCTATTAAAAAGTCCGCAAAACATATGAATAGAAAGTTCTCAAAAGAAGACATAGGAGCAGCCAACAGATACATGAAAAAATGCTCAGTCTCACTAGTCATCAAAGAAATGCAAATTAAAGCCACAGTGAGATACCACCTAGCTCCAGTCAGGATGGCCATCATCAATAACTCAAAAAACAGCAGATGCTGGAGAGGATGTGGCAAAAAAGGGAACATTTCTACCCTGTTGGTGGGAGTGCAAACTAGTACAACCTCTGTGGAAAACAGTGTGGCGATTCCTAAAAGATCTCAAAATTGACCTTCTCATCGACCCTGCAATCCACCTGCTGGGAATATACCCAGAAGAACTCAAATCACTCTGTAAAAAAGATACCTCCACACGTATGTTTATCACAGCATTGTTCACAGTAGCAAGAACATGGAACCAACCATGCTGCCCATAAAAGAGGACTGGATAAAAAAATGTGGTACAGGCCGGGCTCTGTGGCTCAGCCTGTAATCCCGTGCTTTAGGAGGCCGAGATGAGTGGATTGCCTGAGCCCACGGGTTCGGGACCTGCCTGGGCAACTTGGCAAGATCTCATCTCTACAATAAATCAAAAAATTAGCCGGGTGTGGTAGTGTGTGCCTGTAGTTCCGGCTACTTGGATGGCTGAGGCGGAAGGATCGCCGGAGCCCAGCAAGTTGAGGCTGCGGTGGCTGGGAGTGGCCACTGCACTCCAGTCTGGGTGACAACAGAGTGAGACTCCAACTCAAAAAAAAAAAAAGTGGTACGTATACACGATGGAATATTACGCAGCCATAAAGAACAAAATCATAAACTTCGCAGCAACCTTGATGGACTTAGAGTCTATAATACTGAGTGATCTTTCACAGAAACAAAGACCTGAGTATCACATATTCTCACTCATAAATGGAGCTTGAACGATTATCATAATACTATAAGAAAAGGATTGGCAATAACAGGGAAACTGCCAAGAGGGGTGCAGGGAAGTGGGATTGGCAGTAGTGGGAATCCGCCTGGGGAAGTGGGGGACACACCTCATCAAAAAGGGTACCTGCATAAGGATCATTTGTATACCTAACCCTGAATTGTACCCCACATCTTTAAATTTTAAAAAAGTTGAAAAAGAAAAAGAAAACGTGGATAAACTAAAGGCTTACACATATGGCTCTCAGAACACTGACATTGAGCCAAACATTATGACTATACCCAAAGGGGAAAAAAGACCCAAAGATATTCTACCAGGCATCCCCAAAGGATATAGCCCAGCTAGATCATCATGTGATAAACAGCATAGTTAACCAGTCTCACTCTCGCTCAGAGAGGTTGCATTAAGGTTTATTGTACATCACTCTTGAATCTAAGCAGAAAAATATGAATGGCAGACATTTTCTGAAAAATATCTAATATAAAAAGCAGACACCAAAAGAGAAAAAAGTAACTTGAGAAAAACATATAATATGTACATAGAAAAAAATTTCAAAAACTATCATTAATACCTTCAAAGTACAATGTTTGAGAAAAATGCTTGAATGAAAGAACAGGGTGTACTAAAAAAGAATATTCCTTAAACAGAAGGAGACACATGTTACAATATGAATTAACCTTAAAAACATTATGGTAAGTGAAAGAAGCCAGAAATAACCAGGAATAAAAGGACAAACATAATATAATTCCATTTATATGAAATGCCTAGAATACACAAATTCATAGAGGAAGAAAGTAGCCTGGTGGTTACCAGGAGGGGTAAGAGGAATAGGAAACAGTTAATGAATAGGAGTATCTTTTTTCTGGAATTTGATAGTGGTGATGATTGCACAAATTAGTGAGTATACTAAAAACCACTGAATTATATATATATATACTTTTTTATTTTTTTAGAAAGCAGGATTTATTGAGAGGACAGAAAAGCTCCCTCAGTGGGAGGGGACCTGAGGGGGTTGCCCAAATTGTATATTTTTTAAAAATAATGAATCTTATGCTTTGTTAACTATATTTCAATAAATAAAGAAAATGAATTTTTGAAATTAAAAACATAATAGAAAAATTTTTAAAACTCAATAGAGAATCTGGAAGATAAGGTTGAGGAGTTGTCCCAGAAAGTAGGGCAAAATAATGAAGAGATAAAATTAGGAAAAAAATATAAGAAAATTAAAGCACAGGTCCAGGAGTTTCAAAATCTGAGTAACAGAAATCCTAGAAAGAGAGAATAGAGAAAAGTAAAAAGAGGTAAACTATCAAAGTTTACCTGTAAACTCTGTTAAAAATTTACCTGAACATAAAAAAGCAAAATATCTATATTAAGGCATATTGTTGTGAAATTGTAGAATGAGGGGATAAAGATTTTATAAGCTTCTAAAGAGAAAGGAGGAAAAACCCAACTTTCATACAAAAAAATCAGAACTCAAAATAGCACTGGACTTCTCAACTACAACAGTGAAAGCTAGAAAACAATGAAACAATATCTAAGGAATCCTGAGGGAAAATAATTTCTAACTAGAATTAAATTAATTGGGAGGGTAAAATAAACCTTTTATATTCCCTTTCTTAGAAATGTACTGGAGAATGTGCTCTACAAAAATGAGAGAGTAAACAAAAATAAATAAATAAGGACAGGAGATCAGAGATCTTTCTTTCTTTCTTTGTGGCTATTGTGAATGGGATTGTGCTTTTTATTTGGTTCTCTGCCTGTTTGTTATTGGTGTATAAAAATGCAACTGTCTTTTGCACATTTTATTTCATACCCTGAGACTCTGTCGAAGTCCTTTATCAGTGCAAGGAGATTTTCTTGGGTTGGTTTTGAAGGTATAGGATCATATCAACAGCAAAGAGGGATAACTTAGCTTCCTCTTTTCCTATTTGGATACTCCTGATTTCCTTCTCGTTTCTGATTTCTCTACTAGGACTTCCAACATTGTGTGAACAGGAGGGGTGAGAGTGGGCAGTCTTGTCTTGTTCCGGTTTTCAGGAGAAATACTTCCAATTTCTGTCCATTTAGCAGTAGGTTGGCTGTGGGTTTATCGTAGATAGGGCTTATTATTTTAAGGAATGTTCCCTCTATGCCTAGGTTTTCAAGGGTTTTTATTAAGAAGGGGTGGTGAATTTTATCAAAAGCCTTTTCTGCATCTAATGATACAATCACGTGGTTCTTGTCTTCACATCTGTTGAAGTATTGAATTATGTTTATGGTCTTGTAGATGTTGCACCAGCCCTGCATCCCAAGGATGAAGCCTACTTGGTCATGGTGGATGATTTTTGAGATGTGTTGTTGGATCTGATTTACTAGAAACTAGTTGGGAATTTTTGCATCTATGTTCATCGGGGATATTGGCCTGCAGTGCTCTTTCTTTGTTGAATCTTTATCTGGTTTAGGTATCGCTGTGATGCTAGCATTATAAAATGATTTGGGGAGAGTTCTATCTTTCTCATTTGTCTTGAATACTTTCAATAGGACTAGTATCAATTCCTCCTTGTATGTTTTGTAGAATTCCACTGGAAAGTCGTCTGGTCCAGGACTTTTTCTTGTAGGTAGACTTCTTAAGACGGAGTCAATTTCCTGGATTGTTATTGGCCTATTTAGTGGCTCAATGTCTTCTTGTTTCAATCTTACAGATGGTATGATGTCAGAAAGTCCTCCATCTCATTTAGGTTATCAAGTTTGTTTCCATACAGATGTGCATAGTAATCTCTGATAATATTCTGTGTTTCTTCGGGGTCAGTTGTGACTTTATCTTTTGTGTTTCTGATTGTGTTTATTTGGGCTTTTTCTCTCTTTTTCTTGGTCAATCTGGCTAGGAGTCCATCAATCTTGTTTTTATCCTTTCAAATAACCAGCTCTTTGTTTTGTTGATTTTTTTCTATGATATTTTTGTCTCCTATGTCCCATATTTGGGCTTTTACTGTGGTGACATGGATTCTTCTGCTGAAGTTAGGGTTTTGGTGGTCTTGTCATTCCAGCTCCCTTAGGTGATTTGTAAGGCTGATAACTTGTGGTATTTCTATTTTCTTGATACATGTTTGTAGAGATACAAATTCCCCTCTTAGAATTGATTTCATGGCATCCCAGAGGTTTTGGTAAGATGTGTCTTTATTTTCATTTGTTTCCAGGAAAGGTGAAAGACCTTTACAACGAAAACTACAAAACACTGCTCATAGAAATCAAAGAAGACACAAACAAATGGAAAAATATTTCATGCTCATGGACTAAAAGATTCAACACTGTTAAGATGTCCACCCTACCAAAGGCAATCTACAGATTCAGTGCAACACCCATTAAATTACCAACATCATTCTTCTCAGACCTGGAAATGACAATACAGAAATTCATATGGAAGCATTAAAGGCCAGGAATGGCCAAAACAATCCTTGGCAAAAGAAACAAAGCAGGAGGCTCTACTGTAAGGTTACAATAATCACAATAGCCTGGTATTAGTGCAAGAACAGGCATATAGACCAATGAAACAAGATAGAGATTCCGGAAGCAAAATCTCAATTTCTCAACCAACTTATTTCAACAAAGCCTCCACCAACTGGAGAGAGGAGAACCAATTCAGTAAATGGTACTGGGAAAACTTGTTGACCACATGCAGAAGATTGAAGCAGGACCCCTACCTATCACCATACACAAAAACCAACTCCAAATGGATCAAAGACCTAAATGTAAAACCTCAAGCTATAAGAATCTTAGAAAACTCAGGAGATACCTTTACAGAAATTGGAATAGGCAACAATTCCTGATCAAAACCCCAAATGCCCATGCCAGTAGAGATAAGACAGACAAGTAGGACCTCATCAAATTGAAAAGCTTCTGCAAAGCAAAAGAAACCATCAAGAGAGCAGGGAGATAGCCTGCAGAATGGGAAAGACTATTTGCCAACTGTATGTCTAACAAAGGCCCAAAATCCAGGATATACAAGGAACTCAAATGTGCCAAAAGGAAAAAAACAAACAGCCCCATTAAAAAGTGGATAAGGACATGAATAGACCCTACTTAAAAGAAGACATACGAACAGCCAAGAGTTTCTATTTAGTTTCTTAGCTGCTGCGTCCTGCGTGGCAGGGTGGTAAAGGATCCTGAAAGAGGAATGACGCAGTATAACACAATTCACAAAACACTTTTAGAACTAGAAGGTGGGGAAACCAGGGGGCACTTTGCCTCACAAGACAAAGGCCCCGAGTCTCTTACCCACCAGACTTTTATTAGTATAAAATGACATAGTTAAGTAAGCATTTAAGGATGAAGTACAAGCAGTGCAAAGGAAAATTTTGGTATGGTCTCAGAAAGCTTCTTGCAATAAAATGTGACTGTTTACAGGGCATAGTGCAGCTGCTTGCTAAACAATGTGGTTAATGCATAACTTCTTACTTAGTCTAACACAAAAGACACTGCACTTTGGAACTTGCCTCAGCATATATGTCTATCTGGCTTTGCCATCATAAGCATTCTTGGCTAGTTGTTACTTTGCACATATGCCAAGTATGTTTTCAGCAGAGTTCAAGCAGGGTAGTGGTCTCCAACATTGAGCCTAGTTTATTATGGTAGATGCATAAAAGGAGTAGGTAGGGTTGGGGCCATGGCAAGGTGTGGAATGCTTTCAGTATGAGCCTGGTTCATGATCACAGTCTTCAGAGATGGGTCAGTCTTCACCAAATTTTCCATGTCATTTCCAGAAAGTGAACTGAGAGATTGACAGTTGAAGTCTGAAAGAGCTTGGTGTGCTTCTACAGTTGCAAACAGTGCTCCTTCATGGGTGGAGTGTTGAGTTGGATCCATTATAATGGTGGACAGAACCTAGGGGAAAAGATGGGGACAGATGCCCTTCAGATGCAGTTGTATGTGTTGGGGGTTAAACAAGGGAGGGTTCACAAACACATGGAAAGCAGCTCTGTAGGTTTCAAAGAAACAGTATAAGCCACTGGGGAAATGAAAACCTAGGTGTCATACTAAGAAGTCTACACACAATCTCATGTGGATTAAAAACTGATTTATCCAGGCTGTTAATAACTTCAGGAAGTGGTAAAGTGTGATTATAATTATTTGAATTTTCATAAGTAGACCCTGAACATTAACCATAATACTATAAAAAAGGGATTGGCAGTAGTGAGATACTGCCAGGGTGGGGGTAGAGAAACAACATCAATAAGGGTACCTAATCTCAAACCAGGCAAAGTGGGGACCAAATGGAGGCCCAAACTTTACCTGTACCATGTCCACTTATATATCTAATCCTGAATTATACCCCACGTCTTTAAAATAAAATATTTAAAAATTTTTTTTAAAAGTGGGTAAAGACATGAATAGACACTACTTAAAAGAAGACATATGAGCAGCCAAGAGATACATGAAAAAACGCTCAGCCTCACTAATGACCAAAGAAATGCAAATTAAAACCACACTGAGATACCACCTAACTCCAGGATTGCCATCATCAATAACTCAAAAAATAACAGGTGCTAGTGAGGATGTGGAGAAAAGGGAATGCTTCTACACTGTTGGTGGGAATGTAAACTAGTACAACCTCTGTGAAAAACAGTGTGGCAATTCTAAAAGATCTAAAAATTGGTCTTCCATATGACCCAGCAATCTCCCTTCTGGGAATATACCCAGAGGAACTAAATCATTCTGTAAAAAAGATACCTGCACATGCATGTTTATTCCGTCATTATTCACAATAGCAAAAACATGGAACCAAGTGCTGCCCATGAATGTGAACTGGATTTAAAAAAATGTAGTACATATACACGATGGAATATTACACAGCCACAGGAAGGACAAAATTATGGCCTTTACAGCAACTTTGATGGATATGGAGTCTATCATACTCAGTGACCTATCACAGAAACAAAGAACTGAGTACCACATGTTCTCACTCATAAGTGGACCCTGAATATTTATTATAATGCTATTAGAAAGGGACACTGCCCCGGGAGGGAGGAAGAGGGCACACAACATCCCTTATTGATGAATAAGGGTACCTGATCTCAAACCAGGTGAAGTGGGGACCAAAGGGAGGACCAAATTTAATGACCACTTATCTACCTAATCCTGAGTTGTACCTTGCATCTTTAAAAATAAATTTTAAAAAGACATGAGATCCAGGAAAAAGATTTCCAAACAGGTGAAAGGCAAATAGATCCTGCAGATGATGATAAAGGGAAATCCTAATAAAACTATGCAACAGAGCTATAACTAGGAAAAGGGAGAAGGAAAGCCTTAATATGCTTCACAAAAATACATGAAGTCCTCACTTAATGTCAATAGGTTCTCGAAAACTGCAACTTTAATTGAATGGACTTACAACAAAATCAATGTTACCATAGGCTAATTGATGTAAACAACAGTTAAGTTCCTGCAGCATATCTCTGGTCACAAAAACATCTCCAAACAACTAAATAAAGACCAAAATATTTCTAATATTAAACTTCAAAATGAACGTGAATTATACTTACAACTTGCCTGCTTGATCCAGTTCAGGGTTGTGGGTGGCTGGAGCCTATCCCAGCAGCTCAGGGAGCAAAGCAGGAACCCACCTGGACAGACCACATCACAGGGTGCACTCACCCACATACCCACACTCACTCATACTAGGACAATTTAGACACCTCAATTAGCCTAACACATACATCACTGACAGGGAGGAAACCAGAGTACTTAGAGAAAACACACAGAGATGGGGAGAACGTGCAAACTCCATGCAGACAGTGGCCCCCAACGGGAATCCATTTTTTTCCCTCAACTTTGTAACCAAATGATGTTAAGTGAAATAATGTTTTCTGAGGATCTGCTGTACTACTCTTCTTGGTTGGCTCTTGTGTATATGAATAATCAGGGTAATAACTGATTATTAACTAATCAGTCCATCAATAAAGGTTTACCCTTATATTCCAAGTAATAGAATGAATCCTTTCATGAAGGTGATACTAATCGATGCTAAGTGAATGAATAAATGGTCAATTAAGGCTATAAATGCATTTTAAATAAACTATTTCAAAGTTTACGACCAGCACTCATTAATGGGAATTTGAACCTGCACACTGAAGTGTGAAAGGAGAATCCAAAAATCATAGTGTACATGATGGGTTGCCAAGCTTATCCACTCCTGTCAACTATAGAGTTCCCTTCCAAGGAAAAGGCCTAAACTAGTTTTTTCCTGCAATAATTGCAATAAATTCTGCTTTGAATTAAATTAGTCCTTTATTTGTCTCGTTTTGCCTCTGTTCTTCCACATAAAAGTAAGAGTAGTTTTTTAAGTTGTATTATCTTTTAAAATATAGTACTTGGGATACCAAGGGATATATTAAAGATTATATTAACTTATCAAACAATCCAAGACCAGAACATTACCAATAACTTGTATCTACCTCCCCCACCCCATTCATCTGCCTCCTGCCTGAGGAAGTATTCTTAAAGTTGTTTTTATCATCTCCTTGCCTTTTTTGACATAGTTTTATCACATTATGCCTGAGTAAAATACTATTTAGTCTTGCTTGTTTATTAACTTTATCAATGATGCATGTAATTCTAGTTCATTCATTTTCCCCAATGTATAATACTGCAATGTGTTTACAAGATAAAGGATAAATGTGTATTTATCCTTTATCTTGTCAATGGAAAGTAAGTGCTTTCCAGTTTTTTTAAATATAAGCAGTTGCTCTCAAAATTCTAAAACAAAAAAATTATAAAACATAGTTCCTAGTGCACTTGCACAAGAGTTTTCCTACCTGGGAGTCAAATTGCTGGGCTATAACGTATAAGGTTGAAAGTTCAATGATCTGATATAAAGTTCTAGAACAGGTATTACTAATTTGTAGTTATAGTTGTACAACAACCCACAGAAATGAGATCAATGGAAGAGGAGTGACTGACCACAAAGGGCATGAGTGCGCTTTCTAGGGTGATGGAAATATTCAATATCTTGGTGGGGCATAGTGGTTACATGAGTGGACACATTTATTAAAACTCATCTGTGAATTTTACTGCATGTAAATTTACATCAGATATACCAAAAACAAAACAAAACATATACCAGCTCCAAACCCAGCATGGCTTCTCAACTGCTCTTAGAATAAAACCCAAACTCCTTCCCATGATTCACAAGACACCGAAAGAATTAGCCTCACCCTCCAAATTTTACCTATCGTTCTATCCCTCATTACCACACTCCAGTCACATGGGCTTCCTCAGTGTTTATTAAAAATTCTAAATTCTCTTTTAAAATACAAGGAAGAAAAGACATGAGGGAGGAATCTAGAAATAGCAACCAATCACAATGTGCCAAGTTTATTTGAATTCTGATTCAAACAAAATGTAAAAGAAAATCATTTACATGTTATGATAAAGAGTGGCTGCACTAATAGACCCATTGCATGGCTTTCCTGAACTCATCCAGCTTTGTCCAGTATCTTTGTTGTCACCTACCACTCTGACTTACTTTGGGCAACAGGATGTCAGCAAAGGTGAAGCAAGCAGAGGCTTGAAAAATCACTCATTCTTTTCCACCTGCCCTCTTGCACAATTGAGCTTTGCACTTGCTCCTCTGCCTTCACCATGGAAACACGCCCAACACTGCCTGCTGGAGGAGAAGACGTGGTGCAAAATCAAGTAGGTCCAGCTGAAGTCCTAGATGTATGAGAGAGACCAACCAAGATCAACAAAATCATTTAGTCCAGTTGCAGCTGACCACAGATACATGAGTGAGTCCCTCCAAGCCCTGCACAGAGCAACAACAGGACTGCCCAGCTGATCCACAGACTTCATGTTGATTCTTGTATACCTCTAAAGTTGTATGGTTGTTTGTTATACTATATAATTGCAACAAAAGATAGCTGACAAAACATTTATGAGACAACTGAAAGTTTCAACAAAGACTAGATGTTTGATGATATTAAAGAACCATCGTTGGTCATGTGTGGTGGCTCACATCTGTAATCACAGCACTTTGGGAGGTGAAGGCAAAAGGATTGCCTGAGTCCAAGGATTCAAGACAAGACTGGGTAACTTGGTGAGACCTTGTGTTTACAACAAATCAAAATATTATCCAGGCATGATGGCACATACCTGTAGTTCTAGCTACTTGGAAGGTTGAGGTGGAAGGATTCCCTGAGCCCAGCAGGTCGAGGCTGTGGTAGCCATTGGCATGCCACTGCACTCCAGCCTGGGCAACAGAGTGAGACTTTGACTCAGTTTAAAAAAAAAAAAAGAAAGGAAGAAAAAAGAACCACTGTTAATTTTTTATGATATTCATATTATAAAAAAGTCCTTATCTTTTAGATATACATACTGTAGTATTTTTAGATAAAACATTATAATATCTAGAAAACATCATGATGTGAAAATAACACGGGGTGGGTAGGGTAGGAATGTTCATTAGTAAATAAGATAGGCTATGAGTTGATAATTGTTAAACTGATGATGAGTACATTTGTTTGAAATTTTCTATAATACAAAGTGTAAAAAAAATCCAAGCCACCCAACCTTAGTAGCCTTTGTACTCGCTACTACTCTCTCTGCCTTAGCTAACTGAGACCTCAGTTTAAAATGTTACTTTCTCAGACAGACCTTTGACCACCCTATCTGAAACAGACCCTCTCCCCAAGTCACTCTTGTATCACATCACCCTGATTTATTGTCTTCTTAGGACTTAACACCATCTGAAATCCCTTTGTTCATTCATTTGTTTATTTTCTGTCTCACCACCAACATGTGCCAAAATAAAATCTCTTTTTGAGCAGGAGCCTATCTTGCTCGCTTCTGATGGCCCAGTATGTAGCACACATCTGGCTCGCTATAGATGCTCAAGAAATAAAGAAATCAAGCCACAGCTAACAAAATCAAGTTGCAAATGCACAAGGGAATGCACTTGAGCTAAGCACAAGGAGAAAAACACCTCTGAGATGTCTCCACAGAACTACAACCAAAAGGGGTACTCAATTCAGAGCAGCAAGCTGGCCCAACCAAATGGTCTTTCTTGAAAATATACGGCTGGGCTTGGTGGCTCAGCTTGTAATCCCAGCACTTTGGGAGGCCGAAGCAAGTGGATTGCCTGAGCCTGCGGGTTCAAGAACCAACTTGGCAAGACCTCGCCTCTACAATAAATCAAAAATTAGCCAGGGGTGGTAGCCCACTCCTGTAGCTCCAGCTACTTGAAAGGCTGTGGATCGCCTGAGTCCAGCAGGTCAAGGCTGCGGTGGCTGTGAGTATGCCACTGCACTCCAGTCTGGGCAACAGAGTGAGACTCCGACTCAAAAAAAAAAATTTTGGCTGGGCGTGGTAGCATGCACCTGTAGTTCCAGCTACTTGGAAGGCTGAGGCAGAAGGATCACCAGAGCCCAGCAGGTCGATGCTGGGGTGGCCAAGAGTGTGCCACTGCACTCCAGCCTGGGCGACAGAGTGAGACTCCAACTCAAAACAAAAACAAAAACAAAACAAAAGAAAAGAAAATATACAAGCACTAGATGGAATGGAGAGAGCCACTCTGGCTTGTTTTTTTTCACTACATACAGGCTGGTTTCTCCCTAACAATCACTGCATTTCCAATGTTTGCATTAGGGATGAGTACAATGACATTAGGGTGACTTCCAGTGCTCTGTACATATATCCTCTTGTTGATCTCTCAAACAAAAAACAGCAAGTTTCTTTGGGTGGGGAGAATAAAGATCTATCTAACCACAGAGGATGACAAATCTGACTTTAATATGATTTTACATTAATCACTGCTATTGAGTCTAACAACATTTCCATTCTAGTAGGCTGCTCTGATTTCACTATTTAGAATGAAACCTCTAATGAGGTATGTATTAGAGCTGGTGAATCATAATTAATAAATATTTTCAAAGGGCAGTAGACAAGTGGAAGTTAGAACCTCAAAGCTTAAAAGGGCAGAAGTGTATAAATTGACACTAACCTCAAAATAATCTTTCTCATTCTCTCTCCCCTTTCTCCCACATCCCTACACCTCCGGCGCCTTCATCTTTGCCATTCTACCATGAATTCTCAACTTATCTCCTCCTTTCACTTTCTCACTGTTCCTTCACACTCATTCCAGTCCTTTCTTATCCTCTCTTTCTTCCCTTTCCCTGCAAGGCTTCATTAAAATGAAACCCATTCATATTTTAAAAATATTTATTGAATAATATAAGAAATGAAAAAAAAAACTATAAAGAGATATCATTTTTACCCATCAGAACTGAGCATCTCCTTCCTGCAGGAGAGAAGAAGCAGGCAGCAAGCACATATCACAGAAGATGAGGAAAAGCCAAATGGGGGTTATCAATATGCAGATTTTACAAGTCTCCAGATGTGAACTGTCACTCACAATGATTACCACAGCAATCTCACAATGGCTATATATGAGAAATAAGAGTGCTGCTACAAGCATTCATTCTAAAAGCATTTGTTTAATGAGTTGGGGAAATTTTTGCAAACATACCCAACAATTTTCTCTTTCTCTTGTTTTTCAGACACTTGTTTCTCATATAACTAAGCTATACATAGATCCTAAGGTTTTACTCCAAGTCTCTTGCTATAAAACTAAAATTTTACACTTGTGACCTCATCATCAACTTTCTGGCACTAATCTCAGGTCACAGACTACAGAAAGATTCAGGAATATAAAATCAGTAGGAATCTTGAAATGTTCAGAAAATTAATTAGTATTTGGCACGTTCTTTTAAAAAGCCTTTCGTCCTGGTTCTGTCAAAAGCAGTCTGGCACATTTTCTCTAGTACACTAACAATCTGATGATTGAAACCAATGTTTTATTTACATCCCTTCTACAGTTTTTCAGTGTTTCATTTGCATACATATGTGAGAACCAAGCCAAAAGCTGAGTTTCCAGAAGCTGGAGTAGAAAAGGGCATTTCATTAGTAGGTTAATGCTTTCTAAGACTGTTTCCTATCAAATGAGACAACAGTGAGAAAAGCAAACCAAGAAGAAAAAATAGTCAAATGTTCACAGCTACAAAAAAAGAGAAGATACCTTGCAAATTTTCTCATTCTATCTTTCAAAAGCATTAATTTAAAAGAATAATTATCTCTGACTCTTTTTAAGAGTCACCCAGACTGGAATGCAGTGATGAGATCATGGTTCACTGCAATTTCCACCTCCTGGGCTCAAACGATCCTCCCACCTCAGCCTTCTGAGTAGCTGAGACTCCAAGTGCATGCCACCACACTCAGCTATTTTTTTTTTTTAACTTTTGTAGAGATGGGGTCTCACTATGTTGCCCAGACCAGTGTCATACTTCTGACCTCAGGTAATCCTTCCACCATCTCAGCCTCTCAAAGTGCTGGGATTAGAGGTGTTAAGTCACTGTGTGGGGCCAGGCTTTATTTTTTTTTAATGGGCTTATCAAATCAGAAAAATAGGTTGATCATCCTCAATTTATAAATGAATAAACTGAGGATTATTGAGGTGACATGATTTCTCCAAAGTCACACAGCCAGCAATTAGCAGAGATTGGATGCAAGTTTGGATCTGATTCCAAAACCCCGTGCCTTAATTACTATGGTATTGTTACACTATTCTTTGTTATACATTGCATTGCATCTATAAATTTTATTCAACATAAAATCTAGCTATTTCAAGACAGATACTTTTAACAGAATGAAATGTTTCTTTTTGAACTTTTATTCCTGTCACTTATATGACAGGTGACATACCACGGAAATTTTGGTTGTTCATTATTAATTTACATACAAAAGCAGTTACAATCTACATTTGAGAGTAACTCCTAGCTTACTGCTTAGATATTTCCTTATTTTCAGAGGTACTTATAATAGAGAAACCACTGCTAATAATTAACACACAGGAATATAAACTGAAAAGAGACTAAGAATAAAATTTTGACTTTTTTTAAATTAGAAAAAACAATGACTTTGGAGTTTGTAGGGCATACATAAAAGGCTGTACTTTAGTATGAAAAACAAGTCTGTATCTAGATTCTGATTAGCAAAATGTAGAAAGTCGGCACATGACAATCATTGTGAAGCTCAATAAGGCTTAGCAAAATTAAGTGAGTAGATGGGAATAGAAAATCTGTTCTATTTTGAAGAAGGACAAGCTTTTCTGGCTGACAGGGTAAATGAATCAATTCAGATGTTGAGATAGAAATTGGATTAATTTCTTAGTATTGTTCTCCGTCATTCCTCTAGGAAGAAAGATCATGTCACTTGACAGTGATACTTCTAGCCAATTAAAGGTTGGTTTTGTGCTGCTGTGCTTTCACTCCAACCCCAAGCTGGAAGGAATTCAACTGTGATGTAGGATCCACAATAAGGATAAAGTATGGAACAGCAGGTAAAATGAACTCTGTCATACAGGCAGTCTCATGGGAAGGAAAGAGCCAAAGAATTAGCATTTCTGAACTTGACAAGTGAATGTCACATGCACACAGACTCCATATGCACCAGCAATCTTACCCTGCTCTGTCCCTCATATTACATCAGCTTTTAGGAACTATTTCTAAGTATGTTCCATGTCAATCACATATTTTCCTTCTCCCATATGAATCAAACAGTACAGTAAATATTCTTGTCTAATCATTGCTTCTTCCCACTCTTCAATTCTGCTCAGATAGCAAAGCTAGTAATTAGCAGTCTTATAAACAATAACCTACATACAATAGGCATTTAGAAAAAACTGACTACATTTATTCATTCATCAAGCATTTTTTTTTTCTTTTTTAAATTTTTATTTTAAAGATGTGGGGCACAATTCAGGGTTAGGTATACAAATGTTCATTATGCAGGTACCCTTGTTGATGAGGTGTGCCCACCACCAGCAGATTTCCACTACTGCCAATCCCACCTTCCTCCCTCCACCTCCCGGCAATTGCCCACTACTGACAATCCTTTACTTATAGTATTAAGTTAAATGTTCAGGGTCTGCCTATGAGTGATAACACGTGATACTTAGTTCTTTGTTTCTGTGATAGATCACTCAGTATTATAGACTCTAAGTCCATCCAAGTTGCTGTGAAGTTCATAATTTTGTCCTTTATGGTTGCATAATATTCCATCGTGTATATGTACCACAGTTTATCCAGTCCTCTTTCAGTAGGCAGCATGGTTGGTTCCATGTTTTTGCTATTGTGAATAATGCTACAATAAACATGTGTGTAGAGGCATCTTTTTCACAGAGTGATTTGAGTTCCTCCAGGTACATTCCCAGTAGGGGGATTGCAGGGTCGATGAGAAGGTCAATTTTTAGAACTTTTAGGAATCGCCAAACTGTTTTCCACAGAGGTTGTACTAGTTTACACTCCCACCAACAGTGCAGAAGTGTTCCCTTTTCCCCATATCCTCTCCAGCATCTGTTGTTATTGATGATGGCCATCCTGACTGGAGTTAGGTGGTATCTCACTGTGGCTTTAATTTGCATTTCTTTGATGACTAGTGAGGCTAAGCATTTTTTCATGTGTCTGTTGGCCTCTCATATGTCCTCTTTTGAGAAGTGCCTATACATATCTTTTGCCCACTTTGTAATGGGGCTGTTTGTTTTTTTTCTTTTCAGCATGTTTGAGTTCCCTGTAAATCCTAGATGTTAGGCCTTTGTCAGACAACTGTAGTTGGCAAATATTTTTTTCCCGGTCTGTGGGCTGTCTCCCTGCTCCCTTGATGGTTTCTTTTGCTTTGCAGAAGCTTGTCAGTTTGATGAGGTCCCACTTGTCTATCTTATCTTGCCAGTTCCAATTTCTTATAGTTTGAGGTTTTACGTTTAGGTCTTTGATCCATTTAGAGTTGACATTTGTATATGGTGATAGGAGTCTTGTTTTAATCTTCTGCACGTGGTCAACCAGGTTTCCCAGCACCATTTACTGTATAGGTTCTCCTCTCCCCAGTGGTTGATGTGGAGGTTTTGTCAAGGATGAGTAGGTTGAGAAATTGAGGTTTTGCTTCTGGAATCTCTATCCTGTTCTATTGGTCTATATGCCTGTTCTTGTGCCAATACCAGGCTGTTTTGATTATTGTAGCTATATAATAAAGCTTAAATCTGGGAGTGTGATACCTCCTGCTTTGATTTTTGTTGTTGTTGTTGTTTTTGCTTTTTTGCTGAGGATTGTTTTGGCTATTCGTGGTCATTTATGTTTCCATATGAATTCTTGTATTGTTGTTTCCAGGTCAGAGAAGACTGCTACTGGTAATTTAATGAGTATTACATTAAATCTGTAGATTGCCTTGGGTAGAATAGACATCTTAACAATGTTGATTATTCCAATCCATGAGCATGGAATAGTTCTCCATTTGTTTGTGTCATCTTTTATTCCTTTGAGCAGTGTTTTATAGTTTTGTTGCAAAGATCTTTCATATCTCTGGTTAGGAAGATGCCAA
>CAUYQG010095935.1:0-10054 GCA_963574415.1 Tarsius wallacei
CCTCCCAAAGTGCTGGGATTATAGGTGTGAGCCACTGCATCTAGCTAAAAATCCAACATTTTTTATTCTGTATTTTATTTGTGGGGTACAATTCACGGTTGCGTATACAAATGTTGATTATGCAGGTACCCTTGTTGATGAACTGGAATTTTATATGCCTGTGTAGGTTTTTGGGATTTTTTTTCCTTCGATTTTTTTCTGTTCGATGTTCTCTGTGTTCCTAAATATAAATATTTGGTGTGCTTCCTATGATAAATTTTGGAAAGTTCTCAGAGACCAATCCTTTAAATATTTTTTCTGTTCCATTTTCTCTTTCTTCTCCTTTGATATTCAAATTACATGTATTCCATATATTTTGATATTGTCTCCTAAAATTATTCCATGTTATGTTCTTTTTTTTCTTTATTTTTTCTCTTTGCATTTTAGTGTGAAAAGCTTCTATTGACCTATCTTCAAGTTCACTTATTACTTCCTTAGTCTTCTGATGAGCATATCAAAGCCATTACTTATTTCTGTTACTGTGTGTTTTTCCCCCCAGCATAACCTTTTGATTCATTCTTAGCATGTGGATCTCACTGATTCCATTATTTATCTGTTCTTGCATATTTTCTATTTTTTTATTAGTTCTCTTAACATAACAATCATAGATATTTTAAATAATCTGTCTTAAAATTCCTATATGTGTATGATATCTGAGTCTGTCTTTGATACTGTCTTTTTAGATCAAGTTTTTCTTTGTCTTTTTGTACATATTGCCATTTTTAGCTGACAGACATGGTGTACTGAGTAATGTGAACCCAAGTAAATACGACTTTAGCGTAACAATCCTTTTACTGTAGCAGCAGAAGTTGGGCTGTGTCTACTGTTTATTGTGGCTGTAATTATTAGAGGTTTCAAGTTCATCTAGTATTTTTATTTTTACCTCCTTTCTCAGCTTGGTTAGATTCTCAAACTACTGTCTCTCAGAGAGAGTCAGTATCTTGCAATTCTTTCAGCTGTAATCCACACTCATTATCGTAGGGACTTTGTGTGGTAATAAGGTCTGACTGAGGAAGAATGCTCTGTAATCTTCTGATTAATTCTGTCTTTTTGTCTTCTGATGTGTTTTAAGACTGTGGCATTCACAAGTGTTTCTGTTTATTCTTCAGTGGTATAGCGTATTTTTCCCATTCTCTCCACTTTTTTCCTTGACCAATGAATTCAGAAACTATTTCCTTGAAGTTTCATCTCCTGTTGATATTTTTGTTTTCTTCTAGGTGAGAACAAAGAATGGAGGAGAATGTAGAGATAGAGGCATTTGGGAATATTTTTAATTTCTTAAGGAGATTTTCCTCAAATTCTATGATAATTTGGTGATATTCTGAATGGAAAGCCCAGGAATGTGTGAAGAAACCCCAAAATGCTGCAGCTTCCAAAAGTTTTTCACCACACTCAAGCTAGTGTACACTCAGTCTACACTCAGCCTCCAAAAATTCATCAAAATTATCGCTTAAGCATTACCACTAGTTCATAGTTCCAGCAACTTCTTTAGTAAACAACTTTGGTTCCTGTGAGTCTTTGAATATGCCTGTGTCTCCAGATGTCAGGTTACTTATTGCATTTTAATTTCTTTGCTGGATCCAGAAAATGTGTTGATTTTCAGTGTGTCCAACTTATGTTGTAAGGATGGAAATAATAACTTTCAAACTCAAAATAAAACCAGAAGTTCAAATTCTATAAACACATTTTTAAGTAACTACCACAAATCTCTGGAAAGTGTAGAGAGCAGGTAAATATTGTAGAAAGGCCACACTTGAAAAAAGGGAGCGTCACATCATGATTTTCCAGTTTCTAAGGAAGTTTTTACTCTAAGAATATGATGCCCTTATTACTGTGAAAAGCTGCTAGAACTTTAATGGAAAATATGCTGTCTCTTTGACCTGAAAAACATGAAGAAATATCACAAGGCAATCACAAATATTGGAAAGGAATACATTATTTCAAAAAGCAGAGTCAGACAAGAGGAGCCCTAAATTCTGTGCATAAACTCTGTACAAATACCTGGATGTTCACTGAATGATGCCTGTGAAAGGCAGCATCAAAGCATCCTTTGAAGAATTAATCACCTGAACTGAGAATTTAATTGTGACTCAGAAGGTAGAGATTGCAGCTTGAGTGAAAAGAAATCAAGTGCTCACTTTTAGTGAACAACAACCAAAAGAAATCGACATTGTTTGATAGAATATAACAGAATTTGGATTTTTCATCAGACCATGATATTTCAGGACTGCACAAAAATTAGTCAACATATGCAGAATAAGGAAAATATATGTGGCCCCTTCTCAACAGAAAAGACAATCAGAAGAGTGTTACCATAAAATAATTAAAATGTTGAAATTGATACACAGTTGGACTAAAATATAGCCATTATAACCATGCTCAATGAAATAAAGATAAATGCATGCAAAATGAATTAAAAAATGAGAAATTTCAGAAACAAATAGAAGCGTAAAATGAAAATTTTAAAACTGAAAAATATGTATGTAATAAAATGCTTGTTGAGCTTACTAGTAGAATATAGACAAAGAAAGATAACCAATAAAAAGTACCCAATCTAAAGAAAATATAAAGTAGAATATATTGAAAATGAATAAATGAGGCTTCAGACTATCAGAGGCAGTATTAAAAATTAAACATATGTATAACTGTACCAGAAAGAGAAAGGAGAAAATAGGGCAGAAAACACATATTTGAAGAAATATTGGTCCATAATTTCCCAAATTTTTTGAAAGACATCAATTTTCAAACTTATGAATTTCAGCAAAAAATCAGTGAGAATAAATAAATACACATTTTTACAAAGCCTATATTTATGATAAACATGTAAAAGTCAAAATAAATATTGAATGCAGGCAGTGAAAAATGGACACATTACATATGGGAAAGCACCAATTCTAATAACCACCTATGTTTCATAACAAAGTATGGAGGCCAGAAGGCAGTGAAACACAAACTTTAATGTGATGAAAGAAAAAAGAAAAGCTGTCGAGTCAAAAGTTTATGTTCCATTAAAAATATATTTCAAAAATGGAAGAAAATGAAGTACATTTTCAGATTTTAAAAAATTAAAAAATATTATAGCCAGTAGATTTATATTATGAAACACAAATAGTGCTAAAGAAGTTCTTCAGGACGAAGATAAATTATACCAAAAAGAAGCATCAATTTGTAGGAACAAATGAAGGCAAATAGAGAATATCAGAAATGTTAAATATCTGGGAAAATATAAAATACTAGTTTTTAATCTTAAGTTCCACAAAAAAGATACCTGCACGTGCATGTTTGTTGGAGCATTACTTACAATAGCAAAAACATGGAACTGACTGTTCTGCCCATTGAAACTGGACTGGATAAGAAAAAATGTGGTACATATACGTGATGGAATATTACAGTCATTAAAAATAACAGAATTATAGATTTTGCGGTAACTATAATACTCATTGATTTATCACAGAAATAAAGAACTAAGTACCACATGTTCTCACTCATAAGCAGACCCTGAAAATTTACCATAATACTATAAGAAATGGCAGTAGCTGAAAATTGTGGGGGTGTGGAGGGACATAATATTAATAAAGTGTACATAATCCCAAACCTGGTGAAGTGGGGACCAAAGGGAAACCCAAACTTTACCTGTATGATGATCCCTTGCATATCACATTTTAAGAATAAAATTAAAAAAAATAATAATATATATATATATGGTAACCCTGGATGAGGAGCTGAGGTTGGGCACCCACTAGGTGTCTATTGGGCTTTCTTTTTTCTGAGTTTTTTTGACCAGAGACAGATTTTTTCCTTCCTATCTGTTGGTCGTTCTAGATTTAAAACTTGTCTAGAGCCCCATTCACAATATGTGGAAAATTAAGCTTGGGAAACTCATTGTATTCATATATCATATAAATACACACACACACACACAATGATTATTTAAAACAAAAATTAAAACATTGTCTTGTCTAATATTTAATGTGTGTAAATGTAATACATATGAAAATCATAAAATACAAAATGAAAGGAGATAACAAAAAGGATCTATATGGTTATAGTTTCATTGTATATATTTGTAAAGTGGTGTGATATTAACTGACTGTGAAATTAGTGTTTGAGGATACATATTGTAGTTCCTAGAGTAAAACCACTAAATTAGTCAGACAAAGACATATAGCCAAAAGTCAAAAGATAGAGCAAAATAGAGTAATAAAGATTTTTCAAATAATAAAAAATAAGAGAAAATGAGGGATAAAGATGGAAGGAAACAAACAGAAAAAAATAGAAGATAGACCCACTTCAGACCAAAAAAATGATGATGTTGTATATTAATGGCTTAAACACTTCAATGAAAGGCGAGATTGGTAAAGTGTGTAAGGAGACAAGATCCAAACCATAATTAATAATAATATATAGTATACACGAAAATTGCTAAGAGGGTGAATGTGATAACTATGTGAGGTGATGAATATGCTTATCCGTTTGTTTTAATCATTTTGCAATGTATACATATATCACAACATCATGTTGTGCACCACAAATATGTACAATTTTTGATTGTCTACTATCTCTTAAAAAACTGGAAAACAAAAGAAGACAAGGTCTATTCATGTGCTGTCTATAAATGATGCATCTTAAATATAAAGATACACATTAAGTGTTAGTAAATAGGTGACAAAAAGGTGGCTATGTTAACATCAGATAAAATATACTTCTAGGCAAAGAATATTATCAGAACTAAAGAGAGACACTTCAAAATGATAAAACAAGATTTTTATCATAAAGTCATAACAATGTAAATGAATATGTGCCTAAAAACAAAACCTTAATGCACATGGTGCTAAAAGCAATTCTTTCATCATGGTAGAAGATTTTGTTTCCTCCAAAGTTGGCACATCTGTTGTCTCTGGGCTGCCTGTTTTGGAGGGCCAGAGGGCAGGAGTCAGGTACTGCTAAGTCTGGGTCTTTTGCCACTGAGTAGGGAGTAGGGAGAAGCTGAGCTCTGTTGGCAATGCCAGTGTTGTGAGTGAATCCACCTGCTGTTTCTCCAGTTGGGGTGTGAGAGTTGAGACACATGAATCTGAACTGCCCACTGAGACTTTGAAGCTCCTTCTGCAGGTGGCCCATCCAAGTCAGCTGGTAACCCTGAATGAGGAGCTTCAGGGTTATAGTTTCATTGTATATATTTGTAAAGTGGTATGACATTAACTGTGAAATTAGAGTGTTTAAGGATACATATTGTAGTTTATTGGGCTTTCTTTTTCTGAATTTTTTTTGACCCGAGACAGCCTCTATATCTGCTGGAAGTTCTAGATTTAAAGCCTGTCTACAGCCCCATACACAATATGTGGAAAATTAATCTTGGGAAAATCATTGCATTCTTGCTCTCAAGTCTGAATGTCTTTAGTTAGTCCACTTTCTTTCTAGCTTTCAGAACGCTTTGCTCATTGTAAATTGAATTATTTCTAGGATATTTACTTGTACTTGGAAGAGATGAGCAGGTAAAAGTGAAATGTTGTTCCAAAAAAAGAAGCCTCAGTATTGTTCTTTATGCTTAAGTTTTCTTATGTTTGGCTTGTGAAAAATTTTCAAGTCAGTTCGTGTGTGTGTGTTCAATACAGTGTTAGTAGTCCTTGGTAGGTTCCTTGCTTCTCAGGACAAGTTTTGTTTGTTTCCTGCAGTTCTGAATATTGCATTAAGTTTAGGCCAATAATAACTATACCAGGAATTATGATGAAAGATAGATTTTTGCTCTTCTAGGAGAGCTACCAGAGGTCAGAATATCACTTTCTAGACTTCAGTTGAGAATACTTTAGCTCAAAAATTTGGGCAGAGAAGAAAGACAAAAGAATCCATATGGCTGAGACACTGAGTCATCTGTAAATGCACTATCTATGAACTTCTAGTTTTATATGCATTTTATTCATTAAGACAAAATATAATGGATTCGCTATTATGTGTAACTGAACACATACCAATTTCCATTATGTGAGGAAAACTGTAGAAAAAGAATTAGAACTAGTCAGAACTTTTACCTAGGAATATTGATAATCAGACCACTTAAGGGACTTGCCTAAAGTCTCATAACTGGGACTGTAAACTTTAGATGAAAAATATCACTTAGAACACCTAACCAGTGTTCAACACTTCCAGTGTTAGATAATTTTGATAGGAATGGAAACTTTAAATCTGCTGTTCATAAATAAGAATTGAAATATAATCATTTGTAGAAACATCAATTTAACATCTTTCTTTGACACCAATGTTATCATTTTATACTAAATAAAACAATATCAAAATGGAGAGCCCAAATCTCTATATGGTAAACTCCAGGGATAAATCCTTTGAATAATTACATAAAATGAATTGAGTTAAACAGTTATTGAGAACAAAACATAATTGAGAAGCTCTGAGACATTAAATAAGTAATTGGAATTCAAGCAAAATTATATTTATTGAACTTCAAGTAACTAAAGCAGCATGTGTAAATGGAAGAATCACATAAAATCCTGCTGTTGTTTTGAGGCCAATTTGTATGAATAAGAGCATAACTAAAGAAATGTAGTTGCTCTAAGAGCTGAACTTGGTCAGCTTCTTCTTCTTTAGGATCATCTTGAAGACTACTGATTCTACCATGCAAAAATGAACATCTACATATTTCTACATTATTAGGACTCAGATATGAGTATCTACTTCTTAAATTTGTAACTCATTCAGTGTAAAAGGTTGGAAGCAGGGGATATTGACAAATACTTAGAATAATGCTACAGGTACAGCAGGAACTTAAGTAATTGGTTTGTAATGGAATTACTGGATGAAAAAGAGGGTAATACAGTTTTAATTGTCCATGAAAATGTGTGAACTATTGCAGCTCAATCAATTCAACAGTCAATGTCTGCCAGCAAACTCACAATATCATTGAAAACCGATAGCAGAGGAACAAACCAACAAAAACATTTTCTTCACAGTTGCTGACAGAATACGTCCATCTGGCCAGCTTTCTCATGGTATTAGTGTTAATACCAGGTGATGTGCTGAAAACTGGGAGTGTTGGTGATTAATTAGAGTTCATGTATCAACTTCGTTTTTTCTTTCTAAGCATAAATAGAGGAGAGTACTTTCAAGTGTAGTTAGGCTGTCATATCAGCCCTGCCTCTACCTTGGGGATTAGTAATTTCATGATAATCTTTTGAATCTCCTTGCAGCATTTGCTATTTAGAAAGTGCATTGAAAACATGGATGCTTTTCCAAGGTTACCCATGGCTTAAAGGAAAGGAGTATTGCTCTTAGACATAAATGTTGTCTTGTCACCAAAGAAGAGAACACATAGAAAAGCTGAAAACTGTTTCTAGTGGATGCTACTATGCTCTCAGTAGATCCTCTCCACAAAACCATACATCTATCCCCGCAGCTGTTGTGTTGTCTGCTAAAGACTTAGAGCGGCTCTCCATCCCCAGAGAACAGTCGTAAAGACAGAAGACAGTGAGAATGTTTCCCTCCGCTCTTGCAGGAGTAGACATGTTCTTGGCTGAGGTCTGCTTCAGTCTCATCCCACAGAGGCTCTGGAGCATAAGTGGTACTAGAGTTATCCCACCTTAAGGTGATTGGTCTGTTTTTCGCCCTCATGTTAATCACTGTCACAAGAATCTCTGTATCAGGCCATACTTCTGTGAAACCTGATCTAATATATTAATAGTCTCACATGAGAAACCTGATATGTGCTGTATACAAGCCCTCTGGAAAAAAACCAACCATACTTTTGGGCCCTTCACAAATCCTGATTGTCACAGTAACCCTCCATGATTGCCAAATGCGTTGCTGATTAATTTATTTTATTTTTTCAAAAGAAGCCCTTGCCAAAGTTAAAGCCAATCCTTAGCCAAAATCCAGAATCTGTAAAATCCCTTTAAGAAGAAATCTGTTGACCGTCCTTCGACTCACAGGTCAAAGGTTTTCTATTGGGGAACTTTACTGTTTCTAAAACTATCTGATATGAGTGCGTGTGTGTGTGTGTGTGTGTGTGTGTGTGTGTGTGTGTGTGTGTTATTTATCAATAGTTGTGCAACAGATGCACTTACCTTTTCCAAGTCTTATTATCTTACTTAGATAAAAAAAGTTAATTATGCTTTTCAGTTTTTAGTTTGTTAGCCTTTTCAGATTTTCTATGTTGTTTCTTGGGTTTAACTCATTGCACATTTTGAAGTAATTGTCTGTTTTATCTAAGTTTAAACTTATTGCAATAAAGTTATTTATCAAATATATAATTTTTTAAATATTTTAATTTTAAAGATGCAGAGTACAATTTGGGGTTAGGTATACAAATGCTCATTATGCAGGTACCATTGTTGACGAGGTGTGCTCCTCCCCCAGCAGATTCCCACTACTGCCAGTCCCGTCCCCCACCCTAGCAGTTTCCCACTACTGCCAATCCTTTTCTTATAGTGTTACAATAATTGTTCAAGTTCTGCTTATGAGTGAGAATATGTGATATTCAGTTCTTTGTTTCTGTGGTAGATCACGCAGTATTATAGACTCTAAGTCCTTCCAAGTTACTGTGAAGTTCATAATTTTGTCCTTCTTTATGGCTGCATAATGTTCCATTGTGTATATGTACCATTTTTTAATCCAGTCCTTTGTTGATGGGCAGCATGGTTGATTCCATGTTTTGCTATTGAGAACAATGCTGCAATAAACATATGTGTGCAGGTATCTTTTTCACAGAGTGATTTGAGTTCCTCTGGGTATATTTCCAGTAGGAGGACTGTGGGGTCATATGGAAGGTCGATTTTTCGATCTTTTAGGAATCCTCAGTTTTCCTTAGTTTACACTCCCACCAACAGTGTAGAAGTGTTCCCTTTTCCCCACTTCCTTTCCAGCATCTATTGTTTTTTGAGTTATTGATGATGGTCATCCTGACTGGAGTTAGGTGGTATCTCAGTGTGGTTTTAATTTGCATTTATTTGATGACTAGTGGGGCTGAGCATTTTTTCATTTATCTGTTGGTTGCTCGAGTGTCTTCTTTTGAGAAGTATTTCTTCATGTCTTTCACCTACTTTTTAATGGGGCTGCTGTTTGTTTTTTTCTTTTCATCATGTTTGAGTCCTTTGAAGATCCTAGATGTTAGACCTTTATCAGATATACAATTGGGAAGTATTTTTTTCCCAGTGTGTGGGCTATCTCCCTACTTTTTTAATGATTTATTTTGCTTTGTAGAAGCTTGTCAGTTTGATGAGGTCCCACTTGTCTATCTTATCTCTTATAGTATGGCACCTGGGGTTTTGATCAGGAATTGATTGCCAATTCCAATTTCCAGTCACATTTCTATACACCAACAATAAAAGCAATCAGAAACCCAAATAAAAAGCACAATCCTAGTCACAATAGCCACACAAAAAATGAAACACTTTGGCATCTTCCTAATCAAAGATGTGAAAGACCTTTACAACGAAAACTACAAAACACTGCTCAAAGAAATCAAAGATGACACAAAGGAAAAATATTCCATGCTCATGGATTGGAAGAATCCACATTGTTAAGATGTCCATTCTACTCAAGGCAACCTACAGAGTTAATGCAATGCCCATTAAATTACCAACAGCATTCTTCTCAGACCTGGAAACGACAATACAGGAATTCATCTGGAAATATAAACCACCACAAATAGCCAAAACAATCCTCAGTCAAAAAAACAAAGCAGGAAGTCTCACACTCACAGACTTTATACTTTATTATAAAGCTACAATAATCAAAACAGTATGGTATTTGTACAAGAAGAGTGATATAGACCAATGGAACAGGATAGAGATTTCAAAAGCAAAACCTCAATTTCTTGACCAACTCATCTTCAACAAAGCCTCCACCACCAACCTCTGGGGAGAGAGGAACCTATTCAGTAAATGGTGCTGGGAAAACTGGCTGACCAAATTTTAAAAGTTTTATAGCATTAGAATTCAGTTCTATTTTATATTATTATCTATATCCTTTTCAGATTAACTAACTTAGGTTTTTAACTAACTTAGGTTTA
>CAUYQG010095936.1:0-34281 GCA_963574415.1 Tarsius wallacei
GAGACCTGGTACTAATTAAGCCCTGAAAGAAAGATCGACTTCAGCCGAGCTGGGAAGGCCCCCAATCAAGTACTCCTGATCACCAAGACCACCATATGGGCAGCAGACAAGGGTTGGACTCATTATACACATGTTAAGGGACCAACAAAGGACTTAATAAGGAGAGGGAAGAAAAATGGTGGAAGATGCACAACCTGCCCAGAAAACCTAACTGTAAAGTTTAATGCTTGTCAAATTTTACCTTGTGGAAATTAAAAAAAAAAAAAAAAAAAAGATAGAAATGATGTGTACGCTTTTAACAAGTTGTCTCTTAGCCCAGTGTATGATTCCAGAGTATACGTATGTCATTGTTTGTTGTTTGATTTTATAAATTTTCTTGGAATATTTTATTTTAAAGGGGAGAGGACTCCACATATACAATTATGATGATGTTGAGTGGTATCTCTCCTTGGCAACATTTCATTTTAAATTACCTTTTCCCTACTGGTTTAATCTAGCTTACTAGAACATGTATTGTGTTGTTACCTTGGTAACCCAGCCTTCATACCATTGGTTAGAATGTCCCAAGGTTGTCTATTATATTCTGTCACCTTCTTTCTTACCCTCAAGAAAGCAAGTGTCCAACCTATTGAAATTAAACTTTAACCCACAGCAATCTGTTACCTACATTTTAAAATTTGGTGTGGACTTTTAATTCCTAGATTGTTTTATAGACTTTTTTTTTGGCATGGAAACAGAGTCCCCCCCACACACACACAATTTTGTTCTGAATGCTAGTGTTTGTAGTCTGTAGTTTTTATGATCAAGAAGTCTATTTTGTGTTGATAAAAGAAATAATCCTGAGATGCTTTCTTTTCAGTTGCTTGCTTTAGCAATTTAAGAGGGGTGGGGAACGCGTCCATCTGGAGTTGCTACTATGGTCAAACAATGAAGAGGCTGAAAAGAGAGAGTTTTAACCTGCCATCTCCAATTGCTGTAAACCAGGTTTTCCCTTACTACTCTGCCTTCCTAGGGAGTCTGGATTTCTTGACCTCAGTAAAAGATGATGATAGCCTTTCAAACCCTCAATATTGGCTTTCCTGATGTCATTACTAAATCGGTTTGTTTCCTCTTATCCTAAGCTCTACAAAGGTAGAGTGATCTACTGGTATACTTGACTTCTATCTCATTGCCCTCGAGAAAATTACCTTCTTTGCTCTTAATTATTGGTATATTAAAATGAATATTTATAAACAAAATAAAACACCTAATTAAAAATAATGCTCCACTGAGATATGCCTTTGAATTGTTAAAATTACTAATATGCCTATTCCTGTTTTTTTTTTTTTTTTTTTTTTTGAGTTGGAGTCTCACTCCGTCACCCAGACTGGAGTGCGGTCCCGGCCACTGCAGTCTCGACCTGCTGGGCTCCGGCGATCCTTCCACCTCAGCCTTCCGAGTAGCTGGAACTACAGGCACGCGCTACCACGCTCGGCTAATTTTTTGATTTATTGTAGAGATGAGGTCTCGCTTGCCCAGGTGGGTCTCGAACCCGCGGGCTCAGGCAATCCACTCACCTCAGCCTCCCAAAGCGCGGGATTATAGGCTGAGCCACCGAGCCCGGCTTATTCCTGTTTTGTAAATGTGGTCTATCTGGTACCTTTTTCTAGTTATCGTTCATCTTCCCAAATACTTTACTTCATGTAAAGTAAACCACATATATAAGTCTCCAGATATGTCTTTTTTTTAACCATTCAGATATAAATTTGAAGTATAAAATTGCTATTTGAAGGGATTAAGTAGATATGATATTTATAATACTAACCCAAATTTTCTCTTTTGAAAAATTAAGTAGTCTATAAAAGAAATGTAATATAAGGCATTCACATGGCTAAGTATACAATTGTTTTTGAAGTTCTCTGTATTATTATGTCCTATAATCTAGAGGATAGAGTCAGAATTGTGGAATCAGAGAAAGCATTGCTCTGTAAGTCATCACATCTGTATTATCCCAGGTGGGCCATACATCAGCTGTGTGATTCTAAGTCATTCTGACAACCTTCATAGGTCCCAGTTTCTTAATTTATAAAATGGGCATAGGCCAATAACATATTTCCAATTTACTGAAAGGGTTATTATGAAGAAATGAGATGAGAGAAACAATAGAAAAACACTTCAACCTCAAAAAAAGAACATGGAAAGAAACAGAAATGTTGGGCATAGGCAGATTGTACAGTGAAGAGTTTAACAAGGCCAGAGAAGAATGCACGTATTCCCCTCCCTCACCCTGTAAGCTTTCTTATGGTTCAAGAGGAACTGAATGTGTTTTGGAGCTAGTATACATGCCCTTCACTTTTAGCATCTCAACTCTTCTCTGGCTTTAAGGGGTTTTCTCACATACTTGTGAAACACAAAGCTCTTGGCTACATTCTTTTCCCTTTACTATTTTCTACTATTTGAGGAGGAAATGCCCTTTTCTGCCGGTTTTCCTTGTTCTCAGCATTAGTTGGAAAGAAATTCCCATGTTATATTTACTCTTTTTTTCCCCCTACATCTAGACCTCTACTTGGAAGGCAGAATGATATTGTGCACTGGATTAGTTGAGATCAGTGACATAGGTTCTAGACACAATTCTGTCAGTAACTAGCTCAGCAGAATTCACACATCATTTAATCTGTCTGTGCTTCATATTTGTAGAGTTGTAGAATCTCCAGGTTTGAAAAGATATACATCAACAATATAAGATCATTAATTTTACCTGTCCCTTAGAAAATATTAACCTGCTTAAATCTTTATACACCATTTCCAATGAAAGAAAGTGTGATATGAGACTTTAGAGTCAGAATTGCGTTTAAATTTGCTCTGAATGCTAGTGTTTGTGGTCTGTAGTTTTTACGATCAAGAAGTGTATTTTCTGCTGATAAAATAAACAGTTCAAAGAAGCTTTCTTCTTTTCAGCATGCTTGCTTTAGCAATTTAAGATGGGTAGGCCAGCACAACTACCCATGTGATCATGGGAAAAATATTTATATATTCTCCATGACCCATGTTCTCTCCTCTAAAATGGAAATAATAATATATGACATAAGACTGTGTTAAGGATTACATGAGATAATGCATGTAAAGCACTTAGTATGGGGAGAAACTCAACAAATGGATGATGATGATGATGATGATATGGTTGTTCAGACTCAATTTGAGCATAGTTAGTGATGGAAAACATCACTATCTAATTTTATAAAATTATAATAGTTAGAAGTTTTTTCTTCTAGTCAGCCAAAATTACAACTTGTGTGTGTGTGTGTGTGTGTGTGTGTGTGTGTGAAATCTCCAGGCATCTTCTGTTCAAGTTCTACCTTCTAGGATCATAACTTCCCTTTATAGATTTAAAGATGGCTGTCATGCCCCCTACATTACCCTAGGATCCTTATAAATCCTTTGCTTTTTTAATTCAGTATTTTTCCTTCCAAGTCTTTTCAATCAACTTTTAAATACCAATTTTTGATTAACTCTCAAATCTTTGTTTTCAGACCAATACAGCTCTCTCAATAAACATTGATATACTAAGATGCAATAGTCTTCATTTCTAGGACATTTGGTGATTATTCAGGCAGATCTTGCTTTTCGGCAAGGAAAAGCAAAGGATATATAAGGATCCTAGGGTAGTGTAGGG
This sequence comes from Tarsius wallacei, assembly GCA_963574415.1. Taxonomy (NCBI): domain Eukaryota; kingdom Metazoa; phylum Chordata; class Mammalia; order Primates; family Tarsiidae; genus Tarsius; species Tarsius wallacei. The sequence continues at coordinate 3,653 of CAUYQG010095936.1, forward strand.
GATGGGGTGGGGAGAGAACCAGGGGTTACACACGAGTGTGGGTCTGTATTTGCACCACTAATTCTGCCCATTTTGATTTGGTATCTGAGAGAAAACTTATTTTTATTTAAGGTTACAGTATTCTTTATAGAATTTATGGAGGACATAGGATGGTATTCTCAATCCTATGATGACTTTTTATATAAAGAAATGTGTAGCAGCCCTCAAGCATGTCTATACCCTAAAGGGTTAGATTGACTAATCGAATTTTATTTTAGCAATGTCCTCCACTTTCAGGAGGACATTGCTAAAAAAAAATATCGTACAATCCACCCACAGAATGAGCCTATGAAACAGAGAGGTTGTAGCATTATTTTCTTTAACTTTACCAGCAATATGAGATCCGAGTTTTCCCAGGGCAGTGATGAAATTGCTTCTCAGTACAGGTATTATCCAGTTGACTGGCCAATGGATGGATTTATATATGTCATGGCAGACTGGCCAATTTTGAAAATACATATTCCATCCTTTTCCACAGAATTGCCCTTTATATATTTGAAAACAGAACTTTGTACCTCATTCTTTTGCCCCGTATCATTGCTTCACCCAACCTATCAGAACATAAGCTCTGGGAGGGCAGGGAATTTATCTTATTCTCTTTTGTATGCCTTGTTTTGGCTAACATGGAACACTGCTCCAACTTTCACTCAATAAATCTTGTTAAATTAAATAAAAATAAGGACTGAGTAAGAGCTGAGTGACCAGGTGAATTTAATGGAAGATATAAATATCCAGATAGTGACATTGTGTTTTCTGGAGTTGAAAGAAATTTGGAGTCAGGTTACCAATTTATATGTTATATTTTTCATTTTTACCAGTTTCTTATAGTACATATGGACCAATTTTGATCATAATAAAGGTCAAAATAATTCTCTAAATTATGTTTTAATTAAACATTTGTTACTGTTAAGGATACTCAAAATGCAATGATTATAAATTATTTTGTTTTTTACTTACATTTTCTTCATCATGCTATAATCACCATTCATGATTAATGGTGATTATGGCATTTCTTAGGAATCAAAGATAGCTAGTACTAATTCTTGTCGACAAAATTTCTTACAATCATTTGTTTCAACATTTGTAGAAATAATGGTGGGAAAAGGCAATGTGAAAATAATACTTACTATTGGCTATAATATATTTTAGTAAGAAAACAAAGAGATATATTTTATTTCATGGGCAAAGCTAGACATACAACTAGGAAACATGTCTTTTTAAAAAATTTTTCTTACATAAAATATAATATTCCAAAAAATTTGATTGTTCACTTAATAATAGAAGGATACCATAGAAGTACTTTACTTGCTGTAAAGTATCTTTATTTTCCCAGCAATAACTCTTTGTTCCAATAAATAAAAAGAGAAGGAAATTATTTTTTGAAGAGCACTAAATAAAATTCACTACACTGCCCAAATGGATTGAATCCCCCAAATGGATGTTTTAATCATGTTAATAATTCTTTTCAACTCCTCAGTGCTAATTGGCTATGATCTTTTTTTTATGACCATGATATTGCAGTAGTCCTTAATAAATACTACTAAGACTCTTTCCTGCCTTAAAGGCAGGTAATAAAAGTAGGATATGATGATGAGAGAGAGAGAGAGAGAAAGAGAGAGAGAAAGAGAGAGAAGGAGAGAGAGATTTTGATCCCCATCTCTTCCAGGTTTTCTTTAATTCACATCCTATCTCACACCTTCCTGCCATCAGGGATTGATTTGTCCTAGCTCTAGACTGAGGCTCCAGGCAAAACTGATTCTGAAAATTAATAAGTGCTTGGATAATCTGGTTCAGGATCACTTTTCATCAGGACCTCTGGAAGGCTAGGGTATTTTACTCTTTCAACATTCAATAAATATTTATTAAACACCCGTGTTGTATCAGGCACTGCACAACCCTAGAGAAAAGAGAAAAGGAACCTTTATGTAGTGTACCTATATAATTTTTGGCTGTCCAGCTGTCCAGTATTCCTTTATAGCTCTCAACAGCATCAAACTTCTGTTTGGGGAGAGGGAATTATCTCTCTCCCATGTGTGTAGTTTTGCAGAGCAGGAAAGTTCAGGTTGGCATCTCTCACTGAGACTCACTGAGACTCCAAAGGAGGTTTGCAACCTCAGTTCAGCCAGTCAGAAGGACTTTACTGGTCCTCTGAATCTTGAGTAATTGAATCAAACACAGAAGTGACCTTTGAACTCATTCATTACAGCTGTGGTATGATGACATGAATGTCCCTAATATGAGGACACTGTTAAAGTTTCTAAGCCCTCCAAACTCTCTTTTCTGTGCAGAACAGAGCCTATACCTTTTACCTTATCTTAGTACTGCACATATATTAATCCCAATTCCATGTCCTTCTAATATGTTTAAGTGAGGCAGAATTTGTTTCGGCTAAGGACTCTCACTGAAGCACCCCAGCTCAGAGATAGTGACTATTACAGCAGTCCAAAAAGAACCAAGTATTGTTTACATTGGCTCAAAAAATGTCAACTGAAAATCCTAAATTTTAAGTTTAGAAAAGAGACATACACACACACACACACACACACACACACACACACACAATTTCCTTTGTCTTTTCTTTTTTTTAAAGATGTGGGGTACAATTCAGGGTTAGGTTCATATGTGGTCATTGTACAGGTAAAGTTTGGGCACCCCTTTGGCCCCCACTTTGCCTGGTTTGAGTTCAGGTACCCTTATTAATGTTGTGTGCCCCCACGCCCCGGCAGTGTTCCACTGCCAATCCCTTTCTTATAGTGTTATGATAAATGTTTAGGGTCACTTATAAGTGAGTACATGTGGTATTCAGATCTTTGTTTCTGTGACAGATCACTGAGTATTATAGACTCTAAATCCATCCAAGTTGCTGCAAAGTCTATAATTTTGTTTTTTCTTTATGGCTGCATAATATTCCATCATGTATATGTACCACATTTTCTTTATCTAGTCTACTTTTGATGGGCAGCATGGTTGGTTCCATGTTTTTGCTGTTGTGAATAATGCTGCAATAAACATGTGTGTGCAGGTATCTTTTTCACAGAATGATTTGAGTTCCTCTGAGTAAATTTCCAAAAGGGGGATTGCTGGGCCATATGGAAGGTTGATTTTTAGAATTTTTAGGAATTGTCACATTGTTTTCCATAGGGGTTGTACACTCCCACCAATGTAGAAGTATTACTCTTTCTCCACATCCTGGCCAGCATCTGTTACTTTTTTGTGTTTAATGATGGCCATCCTGACTGGAGTTAGGTGGTATTTCAGTGTGGTTTTATTTTGCATTTCTTTGATGATTAGTGAGTCAGAGCATTTTTTCATGTATCTGTTGGTTACTCATATGTCTTCTGTGAAGTGTCTATTCATATTTTTTGCTCACTTTTTAATAGGGTTCGTTTTACAATTAAAACTACAAAACACTGCTGAAAAAAATCAAAGACACACAAAAATGGAAAAATATTCCATGCTCATGGATTGGAAGAACTAATATTGTTAAGATGTTCATCTTACCAAAGGCAATCTACAGATTTAATGCAATACCCGTTAAATTACCAACACCATTCTTCTCAGACCTGGAAATAATGATACAGAAGTTCATATGGAAACATAAAAGACCATGAATAGCCAAAACAATACAAAGCAGGAGGCATCACACTTCCAGACTTTAAACTCTACTATAAGACTACAATAATCAAAATAGCCTGGTATTGATATAAGAACAAGCATATAGACTAATGGAATAGGATAGAGATTCTGGAAGCAAAACCTCAGTGTCTCAATCAACTCATCTTTGACAAAGCATCCACCAACAACCACTGGAGAGAGGGGAACCTACTCAGTAAATGGTGCTGGGAAAACTGACTGACCACATGTGGAAGATTGAAACAGGACCCCTACCTATCACTGTACACAAAAATCAACTTTAAATGAATCGAAGACCTAGATGTAAAACCTCAAACTATAATAATCCTAGAAGAAAACTTTTAGGTACATTGGAGTATGATGATGAATTCTCCTAAAGCGAATGACATAAAAGATAAGATAGACAAGTGGGACCTTATCCAACTGAAAGCTTCCACAAAGCAAAATAAACCATCAAGAGGGTGGAGAACAGCCCACCCAATGGGAAAAAATATTTGCCAACTGTATATCTGACAAAGGCCTAACATCCAGGATCTACAAGGAACGCAAACTAAAGGAGACCTTATTTCTTAAAAAAGAGTTACAGCCTGCAGAGTGGCCATCCTGACGGGCTAGGAAGCATAGACCATTGGCAGACCCTTCAAAGGAGGATGGGGTGAAACATGGTTTATGCTGATTGGGTTGACTGAATATACATATTCAACAGGTCATAGAAGGAACTATGAATATTCATGACGCATGTGTACCATGTTCTCTTTGAAGTGGAGTCTTAACATTTAAATACATTACAATGAGGTCCTATACATCAAAAGGTGAAGTAGGGACAGAAGGCGCGCCAATGTACAACTTCTATAAACTGGCCAGAAGCAGTTCATGGTCTGGGGTCTGGGGTCTCTTATCAGGAGAAAGTTACTGAAATCAGTCTCTTGTCAAATCAAACCTGTCATCATGGCTGTGGAGTCAGGGGTTCAGTTAGTCAGCATCTGGTGGTAGATGAGCTGCAATTGTTTTAATATTGTTTATCTCAAGGCCAGTGCTTATTTAGCTGCTAGAGAAAAATAAAAACCTTGTGCTAGAAGATAGTTTATTCTTTAAATGTAGGAATGTGTGACTTAGCCATTGCCTGGCATGACTCTAAGTCCTGTTTATAATTTGATATCTTATTGTCACAAAGAGTCTGTTCTGTCAGTCTTATGATCTCTATGTTAACATTAATGCTGGTCAATTGTTTCTAAACTCCAAAAAGGAGGGGATATAACAACACGTGTCTGCTCTTCAGTCCAATCATAGCTGGGAACTCAGTCTTCAAGATTTCTCTGGTATCTTCTTGGCCAAAAGCGAGTCTGTTAAGTTAGTTGGGGGCTTAGGGTCTTATATTTTATTCTCAATATTCATGCCTGAGCACACCCAAATTGTACCAGACTCTGGGCAGTGAGAGCTCAGAGTTTTATATTATGTTCCATTGACATCATATGAACTCAGGAAAACTCAGGCAATGAAGTTGATTTCAACAAAGAAGTTAAAAAAGGACTCTGTGGTATAAACAACTGCCAGCAGCAGGAAGGAGAGAGGTAAGGATATCCCTTACAGGCCTGTGCCAAAGGAAAGAGTTAGCAGTAAAACTAGCACAGCCCCAGGATAAGAGAGGCAATGGGAAGTGAATGTAGACATCCAATGTTTTTCAGAAGGAAAAGAGAGAAAAAGGGAAATGCAGTTCCCACAAGTCTTGAGAGGGTTGTGTGGGAATATAAAGAAGATAACTGCCAATGTTCAGTGACATGTCCCAGGCCTTATCCCCAGGGAACCCATGAGCCTAATCATACTTTCTTGGGAACATTTGCTTATACAAATCTCAGCTCCTCTTATCTGCCCACACACGGACATTGAAAGGCCTTCCTTGTTCTGGGCTAATTTCTACAGGCTTATAGTAAAGATTCTCTCCATCTCCTCACTTGGTGTGTGTGTGTGCACACGCGCATATATGTAAGACACAGAGAGAGACAGATACACATATACAGAGGGAGTCCTAACTTCTTTAGGACTTCTTCTTGCAAGAGACAAACTCCCCTCTGAAGTTTCTTATTTAGTCTTCATAAATCATCCCTTTCCCTCAGTCCCTCCTGTTGCAGATATATTTATTCTCCCTGCTCCTCCAGACCCCATGTATTGGCCTCCTCATTAGCTGTGTATTTTGCTCATGTCTCCAGACTTTTCCTTTACCCTTTTTGGAAGACTTAGACATACTAAATCCTTCTCAGTTCTTCTGCAAACTAAATAATTATCCTAATATTTTATTCAGTGAGAAAGTTATTCTGGAAATCTCATTTTTCTACCAAGAGTTGCATAGCCAATTTGGGAGCTTCAAACATCTGTAATTTCAGGAAAATTTTAAGGATTAAAAAAAATACTCAGACATATACAATTTTCAAAGCCATAAAGAAAGTTTTCAAAGTGGTTGTTGTCTCATTCCAGGTATTATTATCTCTCCAGTACAGTTTCACGGGAGCTTTTCCTTACTATTCTTTTCAAAGTACTTCTTTGCAGTTACTGATTTTCAGGCTCGGTGTCTTTTCAAAGATGCTTTTCTGGGGACTGTTGATTTCAGGCCATTTCAACTGCATGAGTTATGCAAGTGTGAAAACTTTTTTTTTACTCTAAAAAAAGATGCTCCAGTCTATTTTTTTGTACTCATAATAAAGGCAAAAGATATAGACCAAAGTTGGGCATTGAGTGTAGACTTTGCAGAGGCAGGAAGAGCTAAAAAAAATTGTATCCCCAATCAATAGCCCAATAAAAGTTAGGAATAGATGACTGATGACAAAACAAAGCTTTGAGTTAGGCATAGAACTACACATTTATTACATTTTGAATTATATTTTTATTAGAATCACCTTTTAATTTGCCACTTCAGATATTTAAGGAAAGTTATGCTGAGTTTAGGAGCAAGAAGTTATTTAAGACCTAGATAATACAATGTATCTGCAGTATAAAGTGAATATTTATTGAGTTTTTAAAGTCCTCACTTTGTCAATTTATATCAGTTTCTCAGTAAGCATATTCCACAGTGGACTCTTGCTGAGTTTGAGAAATTTAGACTCTAAGAGGAATTTGAAATTTAGCTCCTATCTTTAAATACAATCTCTGTGTGTGTACAAGAACTCATATTTAAATAAAACCATAAAACATATCTGAGGTTCAATATATATGAACTATCATTTGGGAAATTTCTAGGCATTACTGAATCCCCTGATGTCTCTTAGAAGCAAAATGTCTGTTTCTAATAAACTTATTGATATAAATGCCAAATGAAACAAAATGTCACAGGCAAGACACAGAACTGGTTGAAGAATTGGTTAATTTTTTTTAAACCAGTGGTGTTTTCATCTCTCCTTTTGCTTCTATTAATGAAGAACATGTGTCCTCTCAAACTTGATTGTGGGAAACTTCATTGCCAAAGGTAAAAATAGCATGGAGATGTACTCCTGAACATGATTCCCTCTCCTCTGTTTACCAGCAGAAATTTATCTCTTGATCTCCTTTCTCTTCTCCACGGCAGCCATTGCAAAGTGGGCTGTCACTCTCCATGAATCTTGGGGAAAAGGGGCCCTCTTACAATCAAAGTTCATATTTGTTAGGACTCATTCAGCAGCAAGCAACACAATTCTCAACTAACATATACTTCAAAAGCAAAGGACTTTAATTTGCTCACAGAATGAGAAATCTGGGAGTAGGTGGTTCTAGATTTGGAGCAGAAGCCCAAAGGTCATATAAAGAAACCAAGACTTTTCCTTCTGCTTTGTCATCTTCAGCTTATGGATGTTTTGGTCCCTAGTTACAAGATGATGCTTAGGAACCATTACGGTCTCATGCTACCATGTTCAATTCAGAAAATGGACCGGAGGAAAAGGTTGAGGAAGTGGCTGGGAGTTTTGTGTTAAAAAGACAAATCTCTCTCAGAAGATCCTTTCTAGAATTCCCTTTGTACTCATTGATAAGAACTGGATCACATGGATCTTCCACCTACTCCCCCACCCCCCGCCAGCTGCTGGGAATATGGCAAAAATGATTAGCAAAGTAGAATAGAATTAGTACAATTGGATTAGATAAACTTGGATTCATTTAGGGGAGCTGGGCACATTGTGGGTACATTGACATGTTCCTGAAACATTAGGGTTTCCTTGGCAAGGAAAAAGGAGAAAGGCTGTTGAGCAATTAAGCTTGGCCAGTTTTCTGACATCTCACTTGGTCTCCTGTGACTCAGCAGTGGGAATCTTCAGAATGTGGTTCCTGCCTTACCTTGGGTTCTAGCCCTCCAATCAGAAAATCTCGTGACTAGGACTAGCTTACCATTCCGAGGCTTGTCACATATGATTCACATCTTCACATTTCTGTGTTATCAACTATTTTTTATTTTAAACCCAAGCAGTTCCAGCTTCAAAATATGCCTTTATTTTATTTTATTTTTTCTCCCTTTCCCTGTGGTCACTTCTAACAGTACAAAATAAAAAGGAGAGGAATGTCTGTATATTGACCTATAAACCTCTGCCAGGGCATAGTCTGTGATGTAGGAGGGCCTCTGTGTTCTCTTGTTCCTACTATTAAATACTCTCCTGGCTGTTCTACTTTTCCCATACATGTTTAACTAATATGTATAATGGTTCTGCCAGAATTGATTTTTCATTATGGTAGTCATTTTTCAAAGAGGTTTGTCACTGTTTTTAAAATTGTATTTAGCATGTTTATAAAAAGCAGTTTAAACTCATTTTTTGTACTTGTTTCTTTATAGATCGAAGAAAGAGTTAGGTTTTTTAAAAGATATTTTATGTTATTTATATATTGAAAGGTATGAAACTATTCATCTAGACTTTATTTACATTATAACAATTAATTTTAAAACAATTGCAAATGCAGATAAACTGGTAAGTTATTCATTTTTCAAGGGTGCTAGGCAATGTTTACAAATCAGTAATTTGCCCCCGGCATAATATGTTACATCTAGTGAACAGTCTTAATCATTCCTGTAATCTAAGATGAAGAAAAGTGAGGTCAAAATGAAAATTAATTATTAATTTTGAAACAGTTGTTTCTTTTACCTTTTGCAAAAAGTTAGTGATCTTTCTCATTTGGATTTTAATTGTTCTTTTTGCTATTATTTAGTCACCTTTAATGTAACTATTATTGTTAAACAAATAATATTTTTATGATAAATTGTCCTATTATCTTGACCACCTAAAATCAAGTACAGGTGCCATAGCTGGTTTTCAATAGGAAGGTTGAGGAAGTGGCTGGTGTTGAAGAAAGGAATATAACTATAGAGGAAGAGTCCAAATTGCCCTCTATGAAAATTTAACTTAATATTTAAAAAAAATTAAAGCTCTTATGCTATAAAAGGGTCATCTGTATCCCCTATTCCTCCACCAAAAAAAGCACTCAGAAAGATTTCCAGAAAGGAAAGAAAGATAGCAGTTATGCTTCCTCGAGCCCTGAGTCTTGTCTGGCGGATCTTTATAATGAAATGAAGGCGGAGATAACAAGTCATTTTTTTCTTTGCTTCATTTTCCTGAAAGCCATTTATCCCAAGATACCATAGAACTGAAGAAAATAGCTTTGATACTGATTGAAAAGGCAGACTCAGAGTCTAGAATTGCAAAATAACAGCCCATATGCCAAACCACATGCATTGTAAGGCTTGATACATCTGAAGGAAGATTTTAAAGGCGACAGAGAATTCCAAATTTGGAACCCACAGAGACATCTGGTATCTTAGAACTTTCTATTTTCCCTTGGCAGATATTTCAGCTAATTTTCCCACCTTGGTCAGAGTGTATAATTCTTTTTTAAGCTTGTTCTAATTTTAACATATTCTCTCGATTTCACTGTTACTGTGAAATGGCCCTCCTGTCAGGACCAACCATGTAATTTTAGCACTTAGGTCATTTAGCAATTTCTTAGAAGAGCAAAATAAGGGGGTAGAATTTAATTAACACAATGGGTACACTAGCAACTTTTAAAAAATTTGTGGCATTCATCTGTATTTCTAACTTTTGGTCTTCAAACAGGCTCATGTGAAAAATATAACAGATGAATCAAAATGTAGATGTATTGCATGCCAAATAACAATGCTCATCATCACTGTCCTGAAGGTGGCTCTACCAAAACTCACTTAAGAGGTACTATCATAATGCTGCCTGCTTCTTCTTCTTTTTTTTTTTTTTCTGAGTTGAAGTCTCACTCCGTCGCCCAGGCTGGAGTGCACTGACACACTCACAGCCACCCCAGCATTATCGACCTCCTGGGCTTGGGCAATCCCTCTGCCTCAGCCTTCCAGGTAGCCAGAACTACAGGCGTGTGCTACCATGCCCAGCTAATTTTTTGTTTATTGTGGAGACGAGGTCTCACCAGGTTGTCCAGTCTGGTCTCGAGCACGTGGGCTCAGGCAATCCACTTGCCTCGGCCTCCCAAAATGCTGGGATTACAGGCTGAGCCATCGAGCCTGGCCGCTGCCTACTTCTTACCATTTGCTAATAGCTGGTCTGTGACTACTTGAAGTATTCATTAGTTTGGATGCACATTTGCCCAGTGTGGGGACTTAAGACTGGTGAGGTTCTAGAATAATTACTGTGAAGAATGTACTAAGGGAAGCATACAAGGATTATTGAGTAGCAATGAGGGCTCAGTAGAAATTGAGTAGTTTGAATATTTATTAGCGTCAACCATCTCTAATGACACTTGGCAATAGTTCCATAGAATGTGTTCATCTTATCCCACTCTCTCCATTGACCAATGAGGAAACCGAGGTGCAAATAAATCTAAATGAGTTGCCCAAGTCTACATGGCAAATGGCAGAGTAATTCTAACTTCTAGACCAGATCTAAGGGTAATATTTATAAAGCTCATCATATCTTAAGGGTTCCAAAGTATGACAAACTCTAATTGGATTTTAGAATTTTTCATGGTTTCTCTTTATCTTTTGTATTGTTGGAGAAAATGCAGGTAGAATTTGATCAAAACTTCTTCTTTTATTTGTAATACCATTTTTTGAACTACTGGGTTAGGTCTTATCACAAACAAAAGAAAACAGCAATTACAAAAACTTATGTACCATCAATCCACCTAACCAAAGATTTACAATTAGTATACAGTCATTTTTATTTTAATATCTGTATCTGTATGCATTTATCAATTGATTGGTCATTAAATATACTTTACCATGTTCTTTTTTTTTTTTTTTTTTGAGACTGGGGACTCACTTTTTTGCACAGAATGGAGTGCACTGGCATAAATATAGCTCACTGTAATCTGGACCTCCTCCCACCTCAGCCTACCAAGTAGCTGGGACTATAGGTGTGTGCCACCACATCCAGCTGATTTTTTATTTTTGTTTTTAGACACAGAGTTTAGCTATGTTAACCAGACTAGTCTAAAACTCCTAGTCTCAAGTTATCCTGCCTCGGCCTCCCAAGGTGCTGGGATTACAAGAGTCAACCACCTTGCCTGGCCAAGTTTATCATGTTTTAAGTTCACATGTCCATTAAAAAAATAATCAGTATGGGGAGACACCTCTTATCAACAAGGGTACCTGAACGAAGCATTTTTGTATGCCTAACCCCTAACTGTACCCCACAATAACATAAAAAACAAAACAAAACAATAATCAGTGTACTGAGAACACTTCAAAGACCACTAATTACCACCAATGCCATTTGCATATACTATTCAATGCAATACCATACATTAAGCTAATTTAATTCTCATACTGTGAGAGAGGTAGTATCTTCTCTATCTAAACAATGAGGAAATTAAAACTCAGGGGGATTAAACAGCTAGTTAGTAGCCAAACCAAGTTCTTCCTTACATAGTCTAGTGTTTTACACTTATACCCTAAGTAGGTTGTTTATCTGACCTAGTAATTTTAAAGACTTACGTTGATCATGCTTCAAAAACTTGAAAAGGATTCAAGATCAATTTGCCTGAGAAAATTTTCATTGAACAAATTGCAGCCTATGCTAAAGTCTTTCATGCAGTTGGCCAGCAGTTGTTACCATCCGATGACTTCCCTGGAGACATGTTCAATCTGAAGCAGAACTGATGAGTCATGTATTGGACCAAGTCGTTTCGAAAATGAATCAACATAAAGCTGAATAAAGTCAGTATCAACTTACACCTGGATATCCTAGGAGAACCCTAAAATAGTCATTACTGCTTTCTAGCTCAAAGCAAAACTACATTTTTCTGCATTAGGAGAATGCTTTCCAATAATGCCCAAATGGGCAAATGCTGCTTGATAGAGGTGCCAATAACACTCTTTGAGAGAAAGGACAGTCTCCTCAATAAATGTTGCTAGGGAAAACTGAATATTCATATGTGGAAGAATGAAACTAAACTCCTGCCTCTCACCTTATACACAAATGAACTCAAAACAGATCAAAGACCTAAATGTAAGGCCCCAAACAATAAAACTACTAAAAAGAAACATAGGGGAAATGTTTCAGGACATTAGTCTAGGAAAGGATTTTTTGAATAAGACTTTAGATAAAAGCAAAAATAAATGAATGAGATTATATCAAATGAAAAAGCTTCTTGCAGCAAAAAAAAACAGTGATTTGAGTAGAAAGGTAACCTACAGGAGAAAATATTTGCAAACTACTTATCCAACAGGGGATTAATATCTAGAATACACAGGAAACTCAAACATTTCAACAGCAAAAGAAAAAAATTAAAATAGGTAAATGATTTGAACATTTTTCAAAAGAAGACATACAAATGACCAGCAAATATATGAAAAAAATGTTCAACATCACTAATCACTAAGGAAATAAAAATCAAAACTACAAGGAGGTATCATCTCATCTCAGTTAGGATGGCTATTACCAAAAATATAAAAAGTACCAAATGCTGGTGAGAATATGAAGAAATGGAAAATCTTTTAAAATAGATAGATAGATAGATAGATAGATAGATAGATAGATAGTAGATAGATTTAGGGGGTACAAGTGCAGTTTTGTTACATCGATATACTGTGTAGTAATGAAGTCTAGACACTGGGTGTAACCATCTCCTGAATAGTGTACATTACACCCATTAGGTAATTTCTCATTCTTCACCTCCCCCCACCTTTGTGCCTATCTCATGTCTATTGTTCCACTCCCTGTGTCCATGTGGTCACATTATTCAGCTCCCACATATAAGTGAGAACATGCAGTATTTGACGTAGATAATGGATAATGGACTTCAGCTCCATCTATGTTACTGTAAAAGACATGATTGTATTCTTTTTTATGGTTGAGTAGTATTCCATGGCATATATACCACATATTTTAAAAATCTAGTTATTTGCTGATGGACACTTAGGTTAAGGAAATTCTTATACCCTGTTGGTGGCAATGTAAACTAGAACAGGTTCTATGGAAAACAGTCCAGAGGTTCCTCAAAAAACTACAAATAGAACTACTATATGATCTACCAACCCCACTACTGAGAACTTATCCAAAGGCAAGATAATTGTTATATCCAAGAGACATCTTCACCTCCATGTTGACTACAGCACTAGTCACAATAGCCAAGATATGAAATGGACCTAAATATCTAAAAACAGGTGAATAAAGAAAATGTGGTAGACATACACCATGAAATACTATTCAATCATGAAAAGAGAATGAAATCACATCATTCGAGGCAACATGGATGGGACCAGAGGATATTATAAGTGAAATAAGTGAGAGACCTGCTTTGTTTGGCTTATTTTTTGACCACTCTGTGCACCCCCCCTCCTGAATTTTATAAAAGACTTTATAATTAGGCAGGTGTCATGGTCAAAATACAAGCACTTAGTGCCCCTTGTCTTACATCTGTCCTTCATAATTTTATATCACCTCTCTGGCACTGGTGGTCACTAGAAACCATATAATGTGACTGACCCTTTGATATGGGATATGCTCTGGGTTAAATAAAGTGATAACTGTGATGTTAATCAATGCTACATTAAGAAATGACAGCCGGGCTCGGTGGCTCAGCCTATAATCCCGTGCCTTGGGAGGCTGAGGTGAGTGGATTGCCTGAGCCCGCGGGTTCGAGACCCGCCTGGGTAGGCGAAACCTCATCTCTACAATAAATCAAAAAAAATTAGCCAGGCATGGTAGCGCAGGCCTGTAGTTCCGGTTACTCGGAAGGCTGAGGTAGAAGGATCGCCGGAGCCCAGCAGGTCGAGGCTGCGGTGGCCGGAAGCGGCCACTGCACTCCAATCTGGGCGACGGAGACGCCAACTCAAAAAAAAAAAAAAAAAAGAAATGACACATGCTGGGCACCATGCCTCATGCCTGTAATCCCAACAGTTTGGGAAGCCAAGGCAGGAGGATTGCTTGAGTCCAGGAGTTCAAGACCAGCTGAGGCAACATAACAAGACCTCATCTCTACAAAAAAAATTTTAAATTAGTCAAGTGGAGTGGTGTGCAACTATAGTCCCAGCTACTTGAGAGGCTGAGGCAGGAGGATCATTTGAGCCCAGGAACTGGAGTCTGTGGTGAGCCATGATTGTGCCCTTCAACCCGGGTGACTGAGTGAGACCCCAACTCAATAACAACAACAAAAAGACAAAGGAAAAAGAAAGAAAGAAAGAAAGAAAACAATAAAGTAATGACACAGAGACTCCCTTGTGTTAGTACTTAATACTACAAAAGGACGTTTTTAAGTGTGAAAAACACTTCATAACACTGATAGCTCATGCAATACCCCTTTAAAATTGAAAAACCATGAGTCATTATTTCTGCATATTGAGATCACAAACCTTTTTATATATCTAATGTGTATATTTCAAAATTTCTACAAAAATGAGTCACATTTTAAATAAGAAAAACACAAATGTTTCTCTCACTAAAAAGTCGAGTAATTATAAAAATTAAAGCATAAAGAAAGGCCGGGCTCGGTGGCTCAGCCTGTAATCCCGCTCCTTGGGAGGCTAAGTTGAGTGGACTGCCTGAGCCCGCGGGTTCGAGACCCACCTGGGCAACTTGGCAAGACCTCATCTCTACAATAAATCAAAAATTAGCCGGGCATGGTAGCGCGCCTGTAGTTCCAGCTACTTGGAAGGCTGAGGCGGAAGGATCGCCTGAGCCCAGCAGGTCGAGGCTGCAGTGGCCGGGAACGGCTACTGCACTCCAGTCTGGGCGACAGAGTGAGACTCCAACTCAAAAAAAAAAAAGCAAAAAAGGCAGTCTCTTTGTCCAACGTAACAAATAAAATTAAAACATATTGTGGCTGATAGGATTTGGATGTTTTTAAAAGGAAGATGGTGGTAGAGTTAACTTTTGTACTTTCATATTAATTGGTGTTACAGAGAGTAATAAGAAGAGAATAAGAAATAAGGAAACGCATAAACAAAAAGTACAACCAAAGGAGAGTATTGGTAGAAGTAAACTTTTGTACTTTAGTATTGATTGAAGTTACAGAAAGTAATGAGAAGAGAATAAGAAATAAGAAAATGCACAAACAAAAAGTACAATAGAAATGACTGTAAGGATACTAAACACCGAGATACTATCATCTATAATAATAAAGTACCTCTTTTCTCACTTGGAAACTGAGTTGATACTGTACTTTCAATACAAAGGGAGTACAAATAACTGAGCCATCAGATGTAAGAATCAAACAGAGTCACAATATTTCCATTTATGAAGCTTTCACTTGCCTTCATTATTTCCTCACATAGAATGGTTTACACAAAAAGTTTTTTTACAGGTAGTACCTACAACCAATTGTATGGTCACCAGATCTTTCAGTGATATTAACTATTTTTAATGCTTTTAATCAATGAATGATAATTATACACAACTTAATACTTATGATGTTACAAAATTGGCAGGGCATTTATTTTTAATGTCCCTTTAATATAAGAGAAAACATACTGTAAAAGGGCTCAGTGATTTGCTCAGGCTGAGATGGTGGGTTGGTATCTTTTTATAACTTGATGATAAAATATTTGTTTATTAAACTACATATTTGTGAATAGATTTAGTTTTTGCCCTTGCTCAATCTGTTCTTATTAACTGGAATGTTACCATTGCTCTTGGTCTATTTATGCTTCTAAATCTAATTTATTATTCAAATTATTTTGATTGAATGCAGAAGTTGTGTTTAAAAGATTTAACAATCAGAATGATGTGGGTAGCAACCAATTAGAATGGTTGCTGGAACAGTCACCAATTCATCAAGATGTACCACTAACAAATGGCCTGGTCATATAGGTGTGTACCAGCTGCATATCAGCCCTATGACAGAGAACCCAAATCACATTGTTTTAAGGAATTCAGGAGAATTTTTTGACACACATAATTGGACTGTCCAGATATGACTTTGTGTGGACACAACAGGTTCTATTAAGCCTTATAAGGGCTTAGATAAGGGAAGCCTCTCTCTGTCTCCATGTCTTTGTCCTTCTTTCCTCTGTACTGACTCCATCTGTGGGAGGGCTCCCTCTCCTTATGGTGCAACCTGACTTATAATGGCTCCAGATTTACATTCTTTTCCCTTAGCAGAAACGAGCGTCTATCTAGTGGTTGTCCCAGTGAAAGTCCTGGTACAAACTTTGAACTGGCTCTGATTGGCGTGGCCACTGCAGATGACAAGTCAGCTCCACCTGAACTGTTAGACTGAGAGTGGAGGAGAAAGGGTCCTGAAGGGACTATAATCAAAAGGAGGAGGAAAAGTGATAGCCAATGACACACTTTAAATATCTACTCTACTTTCTCTTTCCTCTGAACGTTCATATGTTACTTTAAATATTTTTCTAAATTATAAAATTATAGAACTCTTGAAAGATAAGCTATAAGAATAAAATCTATAAAGAAAAATGTAAAACTAAGACATGGTACTGAGTAGGAAGAGGGTTTGTTTCTAACTCATTGTGACACTGTGGCATAGCCTGTGGGTCCAAAGTTGACCTAGGGTCTTTCATTAAGTCCCCAGCTCAGATAAGCCCAAGACTCTACCTTCTGTTTTCTGAGTCTTATGCAGAATTGAAGTGAAATCACAAGGTGTCCAGAGGAGCAGTCGAAATCCTCAGGGCAATAGCCAGTTTAGATGTCACTTTCCTTTTAGGATTCCAATTTTCAATGAGTTTTGAGGACTGTAAATTATTGGCTTTTGTGCCAGTGCACAAAGGTGCTAAAATATTTTCCTTTTTTTTTTTTTTGAGTTGGAGTCTCACTCTGTCACCCAGACTGGAGTGCACTGGCCGCTCCTGGCCACCGCAGCCTCGACCTGCTGGGCTCTGGCGATCCTTCCGCCTCAGCCTTCCAAGTAGCTGGAACTACAGGCGTGCGCTACCATGCCCGGCTAATTTTTGATTATTGTAGAGATGAGGTCTTGCCAAGTTGCCCAGGTGGGTCTCAAACCCGCGGGCTCAGGCAGTCCACTCACCTCAGCCTCCCAAGGAGTGGGATTACAGGCTGAGCCACCGAGCCCGGCTAAAATATTTTCTTTATATTGTATACAGCATTTTAGTTGCTTCAATCAGTGGATCATTCAATGTATTGAATCCATCATAATGTTAAAAAATAAAATGGTCTTTTGTTCCTTTCTCATATTTTTAGTTCCATCTTTTCTTGCCTATTATAGCCATAAATATTTTATAGTTTATATCCAACAATTCTGACATCTGACATTCTTGACAGTCTAATTCTGTGTTGTGCTGTTGTTGTTTCTGTTGACCCTTGCTCATGGAAGTCTTGTTTTTTAGTGTGTTTTGCAAGTTTGGATTGTGAAGTCATGGTTACTGGGGCTTCATATGTGAAAATCTTGGAAGGGAGCCATCCTCTGTGCAGGATTAAAATTTGCCTTTGTCAGGAAGCTTAGTCTTTTGGCATTCTGGGATTATTTCAAGTTAATTTGTTGGTTTGGAGTTTCCAGGACAACGTATGTTGTATACAATCAAATAATCGTCCCAGGTTTGTGATGTGGTCCCAGTTGCAACTCCCGCCTTGCTAGGTCTCAAGGTCCTGCTTGTCTCCTGTCGCTCTGCTGGCCACTAAAACCTGAGTCTCTTGGTTTCAAGATTAGGAGATGATCCAAGGTCCGAAATCTGAGATCCAAAATCAGTCATGCCTTCAGCATTAGTCAGCTTGCCACCCTGCTTTCTAGCAATCTGGTCTTTTTAGCTTTCTATCTCTCATTTGTTTTCCCTTTTTAGTTTTATGTTTAACAGATTTATCTGTTTTACTCCTTTGATCTAGGAATCAGCTTTTAGATTTTATTTTTTTATTCCACTGTTTTGCTGTATTCTGAATAATTAATTTTTGTTTTTAGCTTTACTTTGTTTAAATTCTGCTTTCCATTGTTTGTTTTGTTGTTATTTAGGGGTTGTCTTATTTATTTTTTTTATACTTTCATTTGCAAGATTTTTGTCTTTCTGTTTCAGATGTCTCTGTTAGCATGTATTGAATTTCTTAGCAGATTGTTTTTTGTTAATTTAAGTCTAGTTAAATTAAAATACATACCTTATAAGTAAGTGAAGATAAAACTAATCAAAGCACAGCTCGTGTCATAAAAGATTTTTTTTAAGTGACAGAAATTGTAAAACCTAGTCTCACTGAAGGGGAAAAAAGGATTTGTTATCTATCAGTAATAGAGTAGGAAAATATTTTAATTTTTCTTTTTCAGTAGTAGTCTAAACTACTTACATGTAGTTATGCTTGCTATATTTTCTACTTTCTGTTTGCTGTTGCCTTGTTATTTATTTTGTTTTCTGACTTTTGCTATTTAAACTATACTTTGACTCTTTAGACTATATTTTGTGACCAAGACAAGAATATGAACATTTTAAATACATATTCTCTTGACAGTTAAAAATAAAGATTTTTACATAGCTAACTGTAACTATTTGTTCAAGCCAACTAATTATATTATTTACTTTATATCTTTTTAAATATGTCAAAGTCAGAAGAGGTATATTAAAGTCTCCCTCAACAATTGTATTTTTGTCTTTTTTTTTTGTATTTTAGCCAGCTTTTTGAGTATCTCTGTGTGTGTGTGTGTGTGTGTGTGTGTGTGTGTGTGTGTGTGTGTGTGTGCATGGGATCATAGTATGCAGTCTGTTAAAGTTCATGATTTTAAAATCTTTATCAGGTATTGTGCCTTTTTATCATTTAAATCTTGAATTACATAACATTTTTCCCAAACCAATTATTTGAATTGTAGTTATAGCCAATTATAAATGTCAAAAGTAAGGTATGATCTTTTAAGTATTCCCTATGATAAATGCAGAATTTAACCCACTTTTACTTACTTTCATTCATTCAGTCAAAAAATACTTATTGAATACCTATCATGTTTTTTCAGGCACTGTTCAAGTTGTAAAAATAAGGATAAAAGTCCCTGCCTTTGAGCTTAATTCTAATGGGGAAACCAGGTAATGAATAAATATTTTTTTTCACTGATTCAAAAAAATATTTGTTTTTCACAATTTAACATCTTTGAAATCAGAATGCCTCTTACAACTGATGATATATCATAGTTTAATTGGTCATGCCTTTTTGGTAGAATATTTTTTAAATGGTGAGCATTGTAATTAGTGATCTCTTACATTAAATGAAATATTGTATGTTGTCAAATAGTGATAAATGCTGTGGGGAAAAGTAAGGCAGAGAAAGGGCATGAAAACTTCTGGATGTGTTGCATTTTTTAAAAACCTAGATTGATCTATAATAGTTGTACATATTTTGGGAGTACATGTGATATTTTGATACTTGTATACAATGTGCAATGATCATATCAGGGTAATTGGGATGTCAATCACCACAAACATTTAAATGTTGCATTTTTAGAGAGCATCTTCAAGGGATTTTTTTCTGAGAAGGTGACTTTTGAACAAAGACCTGAAGGAGATGAGAGACTGAGCGGTTCATATCTGCTTAACTTTAAAGATTGCCATTCATACGGGTTATATGAAGAGGCTTATGACTACTTGGTAGCTTGGGAGAGAGCTGTGTGGATAAAGAGGAAGGATATTCTAGGCAAAAATACATTATGTACAAGGATACTGAGTTTGGAGCACACCCTGGCATGTCTAAGGCAAAGCGTAAGTATGAAGACGAGTAGTAAATGAGGTTGGAGAAGTAAGTTGAAGTCAATTTTTATAGGGTCTTGTGGCCACTGTAGGACCTGGACTTTGGAGATTGGAAACAATTTGAAGATGTGAAAGAGGCAACCCAACATCTGACTTATATTTTCAAAAGAACCACACTGACTGCAGTGTTGAGAAGAGACTACAAAATGGGACAAGGTAGGACATGAGGAGATGAGTTAGTAGGCCTACTGCGGTAATCCAAGCATGCGATGAAGGAGCCTTGGTGGGGAGAATGGGATGTGCTCAGGATCTGGGCAGATTTTGAAGGCATGTAGGGCCAACGGGATTTGCTAATGGATTACACATGTTGGGTAAGTGAAGCAGAGCCAAGGATGTTTTCAAGTTTGGGGACCTGATCAATTGTTCTCACTCTCCTGTTGGTTTATATAATGTAGGATTTACAACCCCAAATCGACTTTAATGGTAGAAATATTTACTTTTTCTTTCTAAGTATTACCACTGATAATTTAGACTCTGTTTTGTAGCCAAATGTATTATTATGTTTACTCGGCACTAAGTAAAACTGGTCTTAGTTCTCATCTACTGTATTACCCGTCTAGGGTTCTCGATTTTGAGCTGTCTTTTGATTCCCAGGACTATTGCCATATCTGACCTCCTCCCACAACATTCTACTCTGTATTTTGATATTTGTAACCTTCATTTGTATATTGGGTACAATCTGAAGACAATGGGAGCAAGTGCAATGATACTTTTATTTCCTCTTGCTACCCATATGATAGATATAGGTATGACTAGTTTTCTGCTTGGTATAAACTTTGTGCTTCTGAACCAGAGGAAAGGTAGAAGGTGGAAAATGTCATCTACCTACTTAGAGGAAGAAAGACCTGCTCTTTTCTAGTGGTATAACAGAGGTAGGCCACTGATTTGTTCTCTCAATCTGGTTCTACTGACCTTGCAGTGAATAAGAGGTATTTCCCCAATTCTGGAAGCAGACTGCTTATCAGGTTTTGTTTTCAGTGTTTTTAGATGTTTTTCTCTTGTTCTATACCTTTATGTATTTTAGTGGGACAAGGGTGCTGTGTGTGTCGGTGATATTTGTGAAGTATTATTTTATTTTAAGCATCATGCAGTACCTTTAAATGTAACATTATTATAATGAGTTACCTTACTTGGAAAAGTCACCAGCTGATAATAGGTTAACTTGTAAAGGAAATTTATCTGTATTGGACTCAGCAGGGTTCTGATGTCTAATAACATTTCAAAATGGCACTATTATCTTCACATGCAATTATAACATGGAGCATTTGGGGAAAATTATTTTTTGTATGACATCATATATAACATCCTACTCCTTTCTCCTAAGTAGGCATTCGATTTGTGTTTTTCTTGAGCAGGATTTGAAGGTAAAGTCCCTCCCATATAGGCAAGACCACATCTTGTATCCTAAGGGAAGAATATTGCTTTCATGTAGACCCAGAAAGTAAAGAAGTTTATTCAGAAATTTAGGATGGAACATTTAAGTTGTGTGATAATATGGTTTGTGGATAATGCCCTGCTTTGCCTTGGTTGCTTTGTGCATTGTCATGTTGAGTTATATTTGTAGAAACTGCCTGTATCTGAGTTTCTATGAACTTCAATAGAACAATGAGACATACTGGCTCTATGGACTTTCTAGAATAGTAGCTCTAAGAATGCAGCTTTTATAGTATATATATAGAAACAGCTACTTCCTATATATTTTTGCATGTATTTTTTTCTATATTCTATATAGGAAAAGTAAGTATTCTGGTGTGAGTCTCTATAGGCAAAATAATATTGTCTCTTTTTGAATGTTGGACAAAGCTAGTGCCAACCCACCAGGAAGGCCTGAAGCCTAGCCATCTGTCAGCAGAAAGAAAGAAGTGATACCAACTGAAAGAGAAATGGCCTTTTACTAAAGGAAGCTTTTCTTAGGATGTTCTAGTCATCATTTGTGAGTTTTGCTTCATTGAACAATAAAAACAAAGGCTGTTTCGTATGCTATGTCCTGCCTTATCATGGCTTAATAATTCTGCAATGAAGATTTTCTTTTAGGGATGGCTGTGGGTTGTCAATATTCTACTGAATGATATTTTAGTTATCATTCAAACTTATTAGGGTTATGATATTTGTAGAGGTATACATAACTTGTTATTCTCAGAATAACTTTGACTAAGAAAATATTTTAATATCTAATGGAAATAACAAAGAGTCCACATTAACTTTGACTTTGCAATAACCACTCATCCAGAGAATAACATAGAAGTGAAAAAAATAATAAAACATAGTGACAATTTATTTATTTATTGTTCTTTCCCAGGAAGGGCCGGCCATGTGGTTAAGAAATTGGAATGGTGGTAGATGTTTTAGGCCATTCTGTTAAACTATTATTTTGATTGAACAATATTATTATAAATGTAGTGTTGTTTCTAGGCATTTTCTATGTTTAAGATCCTATTCTACATATGACAAGAAATTAAAACAAAGAAACAAATTTTAATATAGTAAAGGAAATATACTCTGTCCAAACCATGGTAGAAAACAGTTGGTATCAATTCATATTGTCATTTCTGTCTAGTTGCTAAAGAGATTATTCTATTTTGTGGGTGTGAGGGACTAATATTTCATAGTCTTTCTGTAAAATATGATTAATTTTCTTTAAAAAGCCCTATATCTCAGTGATCTATCACAGAAACAAAGAACTGAGTACCACATCTTTTAACTCATAAGCAAACCCTGAACATTTATCATACTATAAGAAAGGGATTGGCAGTAGCGGGACATTGCCAGAGGAGAGTGGGGGGTACATAATACTAATAAGGGTACCTGATCCCAAACCAGGTGTGATGCCTACTTATGTACCTAACTCTACATCTTTAAAATAAAAAAGCCCTAAAACCTAAGTACTAGTATTAAAAATCTCTAAATTACCTTTCTCTTTATTGTGTTCTATAAGCAATTATGCATAATCTTCCAAAATTGTCTTTTAACCTCTGTGGACTTTTAGGATATTAAGAAAAAGGTTGGAGGTGGTGGCTCATGAATGTAATCCCAGCACTTTGGGAGGCCGAGATGAGAGGATTACCTGAGCCCAGGGGTTAAAGACTGGCCTGGGCAACTTGGCAAGACCTCATCTCTACAATAAATTTTTAAAAAATTAGCCAGGAGTGGTGGCACATGCCTGTGATTCCAGCTACTTGGAAGACTGAGGTGGAAGGATCTCCTGAGCCGAACAGGTGAAGCTGCAGTGGCTGTGAGCGTGCCACTGCACTCCAACCTGGGCGATAGAGTGCGACTCTGACTCAAAAAAAAAAAAAAGAAGAAGTTGTTTAATTTCGATATTATGCTTCACATATTTAAACCTAATAAAGAGCATGACAAAGGAAAAAAATGTGTGCCATCGGACACAGTGTAGCTTACTCTCTTTTGTCAATATGACTTGGAAGGGTAGTGGAAAGGAATAAATTGGACTAGATTTTTCAAGACAACAGAAACTATAAGAATAAATTGTATTTACCTTTGGGAAGCATTGAGGTAAATGCTTAGTGAAACAAAGCTATTCGTTTCTTTTATTCGTTACTCTGAGTCTCTGTTGGTGCTTTTCCTGACTGTCATGGCCTAGTAACCTGCTGGGGTCTCAGGTGGGGAAGCCACAGTTGGCCAGCTGTTCTAAATAATTTGCAGAATTCATTATCTATTTGTGAACAATGTTGAAGACTATCAGCATAGCCTTCTTTTAGGAAAACCTGTGCTACAAAGACAGAAACTCACAGGGTAATCTCACAGATCATTACTCACATTATAGAGGACTTTTTCTGTTTTGGTTAGGTTTACAAAGAGAATTATCCTGAGATTCCTGAAAAAATAAATCTCCCAAACACAAATTGACTACCACAGTCTTTTTTGACACAAATTTTAGGAGGACTCATTGAGAAGTAAATAAATTGTATTTTTTGTAGTAGTAATAGTAATTGAAGAAATTCTCAAAATTGTCCTTTCTTATAGTTTTTTGTCATTCAGATCTTGGGCAGGAATTTTAATTCCATATATTAAATATTAATCTTCATTCCTCTATTGAATTGCTTCCATTATCAACAAAGAGTGGATTTTTGTCCAGGAAGGTGATCATTGTAGCTTTTTAGTGGAATGATTTGCTGGCTTACAATATGAAAAGAAGAAATTTATAGAATATTGAGTAGCTACTCTTATAAATGTTACTTACTCCTATATGATATTCACCCCAAATTGTAACCACTTTTATATTTTGCTCATTAGCTCAAGTGTACACACTCATACACAGACACACTTTACTTAGTTATTAGAATGTAGATGACAATGCTACATTTCCTCTGTTAAAAAAAAAAGTGGGGATAGATTTTTCATATATTAAACTTTAATATTGATGTCAGTGGGGTACATACATGGGAATGTGAACTATAGAATTGGGCCTTTTATTAGTGGTTGCCTGATTGGAACGTTTCCTAAAGCTGGATTTTAACGCAAAGGAAGATGTTTACCTTAAGAAGTAAAGTCAGAGGAGCTCAGTGAGAGACTGTTTGCTGCACAAATAAATGCTAATGTTTTGGAATGTTATTTGCGTCAGTCTTCTCCTAAATGCATTAATTTTCTTTTTTGCTATTCCAAATGCTCAATTAAATTCTTCATTTTTTTCCCTAAAGAGAATAACATGAACATAGAATTAGTTCCATCTGAAGCAAGACTATATTAACCTGTTGTTTCTAAGCTGCATTTGTATATTTTACATACCGACTTTAAAATGATTCAATAATGAATTTTCAAATCATGACTAAGGTGATTCTAGTAATCACTGAAATATGGGCTTAAATGAACACAGATTTTAAAACTACAATTATGTTTTAATGGTTTATAATTAAAATGTACCTAACAATACATTTTGACAGCATATTTTTTTCTGAATCTACTTTTATATTTATGCTACTACTAAAAAGAAACCACACTAAATAAAAGAAAAATGAATGTAATGCAAAGATCCAGGAGTAAGACTATGAAAATTGGAGATATAAGAAGATAGCATAAATGTGGATCTTTTTTTATAAAACTTATGACAATAAATTTGCATTTTATTGTGCTTTTATTTTATAAATTAAAGGACATAGATATCATTTGAAAAGTACTTTGATAAATGCTTACCACTTTTTTTAAATGTTCGTTTTCCACAAAATGCTGTATATTAAGAGTCAACAGGCCTGGTGCGTTGGCTCATGCCTGTAATTCCAGCACTTTGGGAGGCCGAGACAAGAGGATTGCCTGAGTCCAGGAGTTCGAGGTCAGCCTGGGCAACTTGGCAAGACCTAATTTTTATAAATACAAAAATTAGCTGGGCATGGTGGTATGTGCCTGTGGTTCCAGCTACTTTGAATGCTGAGGCAGAAGGATTGCCTGAGCCCAGATGGTTAAGGCTGCAGTGACTGTGGGTGTGCCACTGCACTCCAGTCTGGGTGATAGAGTGAGACTCTGACTAGGAAAAAAAAAAAAAAGCGAACAGATATATGTGACAATAAGGAAATAGAAAAATCATGTAATGAAAAGGCATCTATCATCGCAATGAACTCCTTTTGAGAACTCATATTGGAAAATGTGAGACAGAGTCATATAAACATTTTTATAAACATTGATTTATTATAGAAATGATAAATTATCATTTTTATGAAGTTAAAAATCAGATGTTTAATTTGAAGTTAAGAAGGGGATGTTTGAGGTCATCAAAACCAGGGTCACTATCTCAATGCCCATTAGAAGACTGGAAAACTTGATTCTTTCCTGTAGTCTCTGATGAAGAAAATTCAGTGCTTTATAGAACAATTTGATGTTCAGTGCACTCATGAAATTGCTTATATATAAGCAAAGCAAAACTTCTCTTTGTAATTTAGCTATGAAAGTTACATTTATGACAGCAACGTATACAATTGTATCTATTTTATTATTTAAAGCAAAAATGCCTGTCAGTTAAGATTTTAAGAGCCTTCAGAGAGAAATCAAATGTTATGTGTGGATTTTTTGTGGATCTTGATTCAAACAGCCACATCTAAAAGGACATTTTTGAGATAACTGGAGAAATTAACAAAATTTTTAAAAATTTTGTTGGGTATAAAATTTATGTTTAATAATAATTGGTTATATTTGAAACACTTTCTTGTTTGTTGATAAATACTGAAGTATTTCTAGAAGGAATAATGTGGATTTCAAAGAATATGTAATTCGCTTTAAAGTACACCAGAAAAAACTTGGAAGGGGGTTGATGAAATAAAAATAGCAGAAAGTTGATGATTGTCGAAACTGGGCAAAAATGTTTAAAATCTTTCATAATGAAAAGTTGGGAAAAAAATTAGAGCACCCACATTGGAATATGCTCATTCAGGGAAGTATTATCTCTAAAAGTAGTAATCTAGGAAGGATATTTGTTTATTATAGCTTTATTCCGATGGTGACAACATTAGTTAAAATAGCTATGAAACATCTTTTGAAATTGTGCTCATCACTATGGAAATCTGTGGGTCATTGGAGTTTGGGTTTCAGAGGAAGCAAGGTAGGGTAGAAAGTCTTTTGTCAACAAACACAATGCATTCAAAGACAAGAGAAAATGTTTAAGTCCAAGTTTAATTGGAAAAGTAGTAGTTCAAACATTGGCGAAATCATTGTTAACACCAGGTTCAAAGAAACAGAGGTAGAATCAAATGCTGGATTCAAGGTCCAGAAGTTTGGGGTAGGATAAAGATGAGATAGAGTTGAAAGATACTGTTGAACTCAAACAAGGGGAAGTTAGAGGAGTATGACCAGATAAGAACTATGAATACTGGTAGAGTGTCTCCTGCTCCCTTAGGTGGGCTAGTAGGTGGGCAAGGGAGTGGGCAAAAAGCCAGCATGAGAAAATCAGGCCCACTAGTTAGAACTACATCTCACTTTGGAGCCCAGATTCGATCACCCAATTTAATCACTGAATTTAGCTCTGAATGACTTTTATCTACTTTTACAAATTAGATACACCCTTAAGAAACAAAAATGTGCTGCTCTGGACAATATTCAAAATAATATGTCACCCATTCTGAAGTCCATTTCCAAATAAAGAATTTGCAAAAGACTAGCCAGTAGCATCCTTGAAATAAACATGACTTCCTTTCTTAAAGAGGACAGAACCTGTTTGCGTAATGTAAACGTTTATTATAGTTGCTAAAAATTTAACCCATATCACTTTATGTTTACCAACCATAACTGCAATTGCTTTGTAACTTCTAATTCAAAGATGATAAGATTAAGTGGTATAACTAAATTCTAATAATTCAGAGAAGAAGGAAGTGTGTATATTTGCATACGTGAGAGAGAGAAAGAGAGAGAGAGAGAGAGAGAGAGAGAGAGAGAGACCTTCCACCTCTGAGCAACCTGCAATTCTACATCCTTACCTCTTCCTCTAATGCAATCCGTCTTGGTTCTTATAACAATTGACTCTGTCATCGATTTATGTGAGAAGCAGCACTGACTCCTCTAAAGGGTTGTCTATTCATTCACTAAATGCCATCTACCTTGCCCTATACCATGGCACGAAAGCACCTTACTTACCCATGGGAACATCAAGAATAAATGCAGTCTCTTCCTTTCCCTCCCCAGGGATCCCTCACCACCTAACCCAACAAAGATGAGGATGCAACTGATGAATATAAAGTTGATGCTGGCACACATCCCCACTCACACACAAAGCAGATAAACAAGACCCCTCATGACTGCAGTCTAGACAGAAATCATTGCAAAGGAGCCCTGGATCCTGCAGGGTCCCTCTGCTGTCACTGCCTATATGAACTGGAGATGGCTGTGCTAGTGACACTACCTGGGGGAGAAGAGACAAGAAGACATTTGCAGATGTTTCTTCTTTTCTTCTTTGTAGTTCTCACAGTCATACTGTATACCCTGACATCTGACACGTGAATGCATTATCAAATCATTATCCCCCATCAAATATATGGTGATTGTCTCTTCTGTCAGTCAGTGCAATATAGATCCAGAAGAGAAGTAGTTAAGTGTTAATGGATTTGCTTTAGGCATTTCACAACCTATTGGTCCTAATTAGACTGAAAAAGTGTCGCTACAGAAGACTTGAACATTTAAATAATGCATTTTACAGTTCTTGTATATTCTTCCTAAACAAGTCAGCATGCACTAGGAAAAAAAAGAGATTTCTCAAAGCAGTGTCACATTTTGCTTTTGAAAACATGGAGCTGAGGTTTTAGTTGTAATTGATTATATGGCTTAGCAAATCTTAAAATGGTATTCTAAGCATGGTACACGCCAGAAGTTTACACTATGCATCACCTAAATGATGTGGTTGCAAAAGAAATTTGAATTGATCACTAGACTCACAAAGGAAAATGGTAGAAAAGTACAGCTTTTCTAAACATGGAACAGGATGGGATCTGAGACCAGCATGAGGCCTGCTGATGTTAAATCTGGAGAAAGAAGAGCAGAGGGGTCGTTTATTCTACAGCTTTAATGAGCTCTCTTGCAGAGGCAACAGTGGAGGTACTTTGAAATATCCAGAACCCTCAGAAGCAACATTTGGAGAGACATACAGACATTTGCAATAATCAATAGAAATAGTGGCAAAAGCATTAATTAAAGCTGCAGCACTTTCGTGTAATCCAAGGAGGTTGAGATTTCAGATAATTGTAGTACAGTAAATGGAGAAAAGAAACCAAAGCTATTTGTCTCCCATGCAGGCCAATTTTCCATGCACAATCAAATTTTACTTCTTATATTCCCTAACAGCTGCTCTGAACCTATTGAGGATTCGGAAGTCATGATACAATATTAGTAAGAAAATTAGAGTGGTGGCAAATCACAAGTTGCTTTCTGAGCAACACAGTAGGAGGTCAGTTAATATTAAATATCCACAGCCTGTGTGCACACTCACATTTCCTTGGAGAGTCTAAGCAAAATACAGCCTTCAGGGAGACACACTTAGTAGTTTTTGCATAACAATAACTGAGATGCTGATATCGGCTAATGAAATTCTAATGCTGAGGAAGGGCCCCCAAGGCTCAGAACAAAGCTCTCTAGGAAAACAGGGATAAGCTCCTTGTTTAAAAAGTAAACAGTCGATCTCATTTATTTATTTATTTGACATATATTTATCGAGGGCCTTCGCTCTGTCAACTCTGAATAGGCCCTGGAGATGTCCTAGTGAGAAAATATAGAGTCTATTCCTTACCTCATGGAGTTTAAAGACTAGAGGGAGACGGATTCTAATGAAACATCCACATAAACAAATGTATATTTGCAAACTGTGAAAATTGCTTTGAAGTAAAGATACCTAGTAGTATAAAAGTCTGTAACAGCAGAAACTGACCTTGACTGAGTGATCAGGGAACATGAGGAATGACTAGGAATTCTAGGGGAATACAAAAACAAAACAAAACAAAACTCTTCTTAGTGGGAAAAGTATATGCCAAAGGTCTTGACCCAGAGGAGCATAGTCCTTTAGGAAATATTTCCAGAACATTTCGAGGGGAGAGAGCAAGGATCAAGATGTGAAATGAGATGGAGACACACCGGCAGGCACCAGACAGTGCAGGCCACTGGATTTTTAATATTATAAACAATTGAAACCACTGAAATTGAGGCAGAGGGGGTCATTTGCCTTTTGAGGCGATCACTCTGGGTAAAGGCTGAAGAGAGGATTGGAAGAAGGCAAGAAGATTGCTGTAGCCAGTGCCCCAGGAAAAAGGATGGCAATTTGGACAAGGGTGGTTATGAAGTACACGGAGAGTCATGAGTGATTCATGCAGGGATATTTAGGAGGTAAAATACATAGGGACTAATAAAGCTCTAATATGGAGGAGAGGGAGTAAATGAGAGAGAGGTGTTGAGCATGACTCCTCGATTCTGACTTCACAGAACCCGGAGGAGGTACGATTTCCTTAGATTGGGAGCCCCGGAAAAGTAACTGGTTTATTACAAGTTCATTAGGGGGTATACATTGAGTCTGGGGTAACTTTGGTGCGTGTAAGTAGAGATTTTTGACTCTAGCTGGGTCTGGATACAAGATAAGAAGTCTGGGATAGAAATGTAAATTGGCATGTCATTGAAGTAAAGCTGGTAAGTGAAGCTATGAGTGTGCAAGAAATCATCAATGGAAAAAGTAGAAAGTGAAAAGAGAAGGCAGATATGACCAAACGGGCAGGTCTACAGTATTTAATACAGTGGTTCTCAGAGTCTAGTTCTGCTGTCAAGCAGCATGAGAATCACCTGGGCATCTATCGGAAATCAAATAGACCTACTGTGTGGGAAACTCTGGAAGTGGCCTGAGCAGCAGCAGGCCTTCAGATGTTTCTGATGCACTCAAGTCTGAGGATCACTGACTGTAGGAGGATGGTGGAGGAGGACGTGTCTGTCAAAATGATTGAGACTGCCTGATGTGGTAGCTCACCCCTGTAATCCCGGCACTTTGGGAAGTGGAGGTGAGAAGATTGCCTGAGTCCAGGAGTCAGAGACCAGCCTGGGCAACTTGGTGAGACCTCGTCCCTACAGTAAATTAAAAAATTAGCTGGGTGTGGTGGGCATGCTTGTAGTTCTAGCTACTTGGAAGACTGAGGCAGAAGGTTCGCCAGAGACCAGCAGATCGACGCAGGGGTGGCTGTGAGTGTGCCACTGCACTCCAGCCTGGGTGACGGAGTGAGACTCCAACTCAAAAAAAAAAAAATAATAATAATAATAATTAGCTTCCTTCCAAATTCTAAACCATGAGTGTACTTGGTATGTATAACCAAAAAGGTGGCATGTCATTTTTATGTGGACCCTAGAGTTTCGTCTCTGAATGATGACTGATACAATG
>CAUYQG010095938.1:0-40874 GCA_963574415.1 Tarsius wallacei
TGCGTCTAGCTGTGGGCAGTGGGGTAGGGGAAGGAGGGCAAGAGACTTTTTGGGGAACTCACATTCGGAGAATCTCACAGTTCCGCCTGTGTTGCCGCCATCTTGACTGCCCCGAACTGTAATGTTCTTAAAGATAAACAACTTCAACCAAGAATTTCCTACCTAGCCAAGCTAAGCTTCATCAGTGATGGAGAATTAAAGTCCTTCTCAGATATCCAATCCATAGGAGAATATGCTGCTTCAAGACCACCTCCATGGGAGACACTTAAGAAGGTGCTGTGCACAGATGAAAAAAGAAACAAAAGAAAGACCATATGCTTTGCAAAATCACAAACACAGAAGCAGCAGAACACACAACATACCTGCAAAAATGAAAACACACACATATCTGAACACAAAAGCTAAATGAAAACAAACAGCCTAATAACAGCATTATGTCAGAGACAAATTCTCACATTTCAATAATTAGCCAGAACATGTATGGACTAAATGCACCACTAAAAAGATATGGAATGGCAAACTGGATAAAAACAAATGACCAAGTAATTTGCTGCCTCCGGGAAACTCATCTCACCACAAAGGGTGCCCACCAACTCAAAGTTAGAGGATGGAAAACAAATTTTCAGGCAAACGGATCACAAAAGAAGGCAGGAGTCATGATCTTAATATCAGACAAAACAACCATTAAGCTATCATAAGTTTAAAAAGATAAAAAGGTGATGATAAAAGGTCAGATCCATCAACAAGGAATAGCCATCCTAAACATATATGCACCCAACACAGGAGCACCAGCTCTTACAAAGCAGCTACTAAGTAAACTAAAAGAAGATATTGACTCTAACACTATCATAGTGGGGACTTAAATACTCCACTAACAACCCTAGAAAGATCATTGAGGAAAAAATCAACAAAGAGATCCAGAACCTCAACTTGATGCTTGACAAAATGGACTTAGTAGATACCTACAGAACACTCCACCCAACAACCACAGAATATACATTCTACTCATCATCACACGGAACATACTCCAAGATTGACCACATTCTCAGCCATAAATCAAATGTAAACAAATTTCACAAGATTGAAATACTGCCATGCACCTTCTCAGACCACAGTGGAATAAAAATAAATATCACCACCAACAAAATTCCCCCAAAACCAACAAAGACATGGATACTAAACAGTATGATGCTAAACATCCCCTGAGTCAACACAGAAATTAAAAGATTCCTGGAAACAAATGAAAATGAAGAAACATCTTACCTCTGATGCCATGAAAACAGTACTAAGAGGGGAATTCAGATCTCTATGAACACACATCAAGAAAATAGAAAGAGAACAAGTTGACAGCCTAACAAATCACCTAAAGGAGCTGGAAAGGCAAGACAACCAAAACCCTAAATTCAACAAAAGAATCCAGATCACCAATGTAAAAGCTCTAATATGGGACATACATGACAAGAATACCATAGAAGAAAATCAGTGAAACAAAAAGCTAGTTCTTTGAAAGGATAAACAAGACTAATGGACCCCTAGCCAGAATGACCAAGAAAAAGAGAGAAAAAACTCAAACACAATCAGAAATGCAAAAGATCAAGTCGCAACTGACTCTGAAGAAAAAAGATTATCAGAGATTACTATACACACCTGTATGGAAACTTGATAACCTAAATGAAATGGAGGACTTTCTAACATCACAGAGCATACCATGGTTGAAACAAGAAGAAACTGAGATACTAAATAGACCAAAAACAACCCAGGAAATTGACTCTAAAATAAGAAAACTACCAATAACAACAACAACAAAAAAGCCCTAGACCAGACGGATTTCCAGTGGAATTCTACAAAGCATACAAGGAAGAGCTGATACCAATCCTATTGAAAGTATTCCAGGCAATCAAGAAAGACAGAACTCTCCCCAAACATTTTATGAAGCTAACATCACATTGATACCCAAACTGGGTAAAGAGGCAACAAAGAAAGATAACTACAGGCCAATATTCCTGATGAACATAGATGCAAAAATTCTCAACAAGATTCCTGAAAATTGAATCCAATGACACATCTCAAAAATCATCTACCATGACCAAGTAGGCTTCATCCCTAGGATGCAGGGCTGGTTCAACATCCACAATACCATAAATGTAATTAAATACATAGATGTAAAATCATTAGACATAGAAAAAGCTTTTGATAAAATCCAGCATCTTTTCTTGACAAAAGCCCTCAAACACCTAGGCATAGAAGGAACATACCTCAAAATAGTAAGACCCATCTATGATAAACCCACATAGCCAACAGATTGCTAAATGGACAGAAATTAAAAGCATTTCTCCTGAAAACCGGAACAAGACAAAGCTGCCTACTCTCACCCCTCTAGTTCAAGATAGTGTTGCAAGTCCTAGTGAGAGCAATCAGACAAGAGAAGGAAATCAGTGGTAACCAAACAGGAAAAAAAGAAGTCAAGTTATTCCTCTTTGCTGATGATATAATCCTATACCTAGAAAATCCAAGAGAACCTGTCAAAAACCTCCTTGCACTGATAAAGGACTTTGGCAAAGTCTCAGGGTACAAAAGACAGTCACATTATTATACACCACCAACAAACAGGCAGAGAAACAAATAAAAAGCACAATCCCATTCACAACAGCCACAAAAAAATGAAATATCTTGGCATCTTTCTAATCAGAGAAGTGAAAGATCTTTACAATAAAAACTACAAAACGCAGCGCAAAGAAGTTAAAGATGACACAAACAAATGGAAAAATATTCCATGCTCATGAATTGGAAAAATCAACATTGTTAAGATATCCATCCTACCAAAGGCAGCCTACAGATTCAATGTGATACCCATTAAATTACCAACATCATTCTTCTCAGACCTGGAAACAACAATACAGAAATTCATATGGAAACATAAATGACTATAAATAGCCAAAACAACCCTTAGCAAAAGAAAGTGGGAAGTATCACACTTCCAGACTTTAAATTTTATTATAAGGCTACAATAATCAAAACAACCTGGTATTGTTACAAGAACAGGCATATAGACCAATGGAACAGGATAGAGATTCCATAAGCAAAACCTCAGTGTCTTAACCAACTCATCTTTGGCAAAGCCATCAACAATAACCACTGGGGAAAGGAGAATCTATTCAGTAAATGGTGCTGGGAAAACTGGCTGACCACGTGCAGAAGAGTGAAGTAGAACCCTTACCTATCACCATATACAAAAATCAGCTCCAAATGGATCAAAGACCTAAATGCAAAATCCCAAACTTTAAGAATCTTAGAAAATGCAGAAGACATCCTTATGGAAATCAGAATATGCAACCAATTCCTGATCAAAACTCCAAAGCCCCATGCCATAAGAAAATTGACAAATTGGACCTCATCAAACTGAAAAGTTTCTGCAAAGCAAAAGAAACCATCAAGAGAGTAGGGAGACAGCCCACAGAATGGAAAAAAATATTTGCCAACTGTATATCTGACAAATGCCTAACATCCAGGGTCTACAAGAAACTCATATGTGCCAGACCGGGGGTGGGGATGGGGGGAATAGCCCCATTAAAAAGGGGGCAAAGGACATTAATAGAAACGTCTCAAAAAGAAGACAGGTGAGTGGCCAACAGACACATGAAAAAATGCTCAGCCTCACTAATCATCAGAGAAATGCAAATCAAAACCACATTGAGATATCACCTAACTCTAATAAGAATGGCCATCAAGAAAACAAAAAACAACAGAAGCTGGTGAGGATGCAGAGAAAATGGAACACTTCTACACTGTTGGTTGGAATGCAAACTAGTTCAACTTCTATGGAAAACAGTGTGGTGATTTCTAAAAGAACTAGAAATTGACCTTCTATACGACCCAGTAATCCCTCTTTTGGGAATATAGCCGGAGGAACTTAAATCACTCTACAAAAAAGATACCTGCACACGCATGCTTACTGCAGCACTATTTACAATAGCAAAAACATGGACCCAACTGTGCTGCCCATCAAAACGGGACTGTATAAAAAAAATGTGGTACATATATATGATGGAATATTACACAGCCATAAAGAAGAACAAAATTATGGACTTCGCAGAAACTTGGATGGATTTAGAGTCTATAATGCTCAGTGATTTATTACAGAAAAAGAACTGAGTACCATATGTTCTCACTCATAAGCAGACCCTGCACATTTACAATAATACTATAAGAAAGGGATTGGCAGTAGCCAGAAACTGCCAGGGGAGGGAGGGGGCACATAACCTAATAAGAGTACCTGATCTCAAACCAGAGGACAAAAGGGGGCCCAAACTTTACCTGTATAATGACCACTTGAATACTTAATCCTGAATTGTACCCACATCTTTAAAATGAAATAAATAAACTGATATGGTTTCTATTTCCTGATGTGACATACAATTAATTTCATTATTAATTTAAATAAAAGCAAATCAGAAAGCAATTTAGTATATGCTCAGGTCCAATACAAATGTTTGGGTTAGGAATATTTAGTTAATCTCCTGCACCTGCATGAGCCTGATGGTTCTAAAATGTCAAACCAGTCATGTCCCTGCCTGGTTTAAGGCCTAAAATGGCTCCCCAATGCATACTGGATAAAGTCCCAGCTCCCAGCACCAGGTCCTCCATGACAGTCTCTGCTTCTCTCCAGACCTATTCTCCCCAACCAAGCCTTCTCCAAACCCACCATGCTGTTTTCACGCATCATGCTTTTGCCTAGGTTGTTTCTTCTGCTTAGAATTTACCCTTCAAGTCCAGTTAAGGTGTCACCTCTTCTAAAGAAGCCTTCCCTGTTTCCAGTATCTAAACACTCCCCACTCTATACCCCTTGTGCTCTCCTATAAGACTAACAGCGTTTTTGAGGCCAAGGTAGACATCATATTCTATCATTGTTTTAGAATTTGACTCAGTGCTGAGAACTCAGTATGTCTTTAACTAATGTTTGGTGACTTAGAATTATCTGTAATTTTTTCATTTTTCATTATCCACATTTCCTGCTATCCAACTGAATCATATAATTAAAAGACAAAACCTCAATGTTCAGAGAATTTTAAAACTCATTTTCTTTCCTTTTGGAAGGAACACTATTCCAAACTCAAAGCTGTATGTATTTGCATTAGATTTTATCCTTAGGAGGTGAAGACATTATAATTTCCTTAGTTCAGTGCCAAGGAGGGATGACAGCACCATGAGTGCAAAAGTTGCAGTTGACAAAGGAGTAAAAATGGCCTTGCAGGATCTTGACTAAAAGGAAAGTGGCCAGGGCAGGCCACCATAATGCTGAGCAGTCCTCCCAAAATGCCTCTGAAGTCAAATATGACACCCATCTCGCAAAGTTAACTGATTTGCCTCATTGGAATCTAGAACTCAGCTCTTCCTTGTCACCAGCAGTGGTGATATAAGAATGTTACTCCTGGGAGTAATTGGTTCATATATCCTAGTGTGGCCAGGGCTCCCTAATAGATTAAGGCAGTAACAATATTCCCAAATTGACTATGTCACTGGAGCAGTAGGATTTTTTTGTCCCATATCTTGGAAGCCATTTCTCCCACTGCTGGCTAGCTACACACGTGTTCCATCACCTTGGTGTTCCCTCAAAGTCTAAGGGTGGCAAGGAGTGTATGGGTCAAGAGAAAAAACATGGGAAACTGGAGGGAAGTCGCCAGCAGCACAAATCCAACTCTGACCAAGGCTACTATATGCTTGACATTTTGAAGGGCTGGAAAGGAACAAAGATGAAAAAGAAGCACAGTTCCTCTTTTACTATAACTTATCTCTTCGTCTTTTAATGTGTAGATAGTAAGTATCTGTTATTGCATAGGGAAGGAACATGAGCTGATATGGTCAGAAATAACTGTACCCTCTCCAAGACAGATAGTATGTTTTTACTCACAGAGATGTATTTTCACACTTGCAGACATCACAAGGACCCGATTGAATCTTACCGAGAATAAATGATTCCACTGCCCTACTTCAGGATTAATTACATCTGTCAGAGTTTCTGTCACTCTGTTTTCAGGAATCTCTGATGAACAATTGCACACCTATTTATTGTTGTGTCATGTTAATATTGAAACATTGTGTAAATCTGATTGTGCAAAGTCAATTTGAGAGATG
Organism: Tarsius wallacei; assembly: GCA_963574415.1. NCBI lineage: Eukaryota > Metazoa > Chordata > Mammalia > Primates > Tarsiidae > Tarsius > Tarsius wallacei. The sequence continues at coordinate 6,133 of CAUYQG010095938.1, forward strand.
TGACTTTGGTTTGGAATTAAGTATAACATGGGGGAATGAAGCTAGTTACCAAAGAAAAAGAAATACATTTTCTAATCCAATGTGATACATCTAAAGGAACAAGGTAAATGCTGAGTATCACTCCTTGTGAAGTGTAGAGCTTTTCATGTGGGATATGAATTATTTTGAAAAACTGCACAACGATTAGATGATGAGCTGGGTGTCTACCCTTTGCTCTTCCATTCTATTCCCTCTCCACTCTGAGCACTGCCCCAAGAGGCAAAACCCATGCACCTTGTCAACAGGCTCTTGTGCTTCCCAGTTTCCCATTCTGCAAGTTGTCCATGACGATTTGGAATCCTTGCCTTCAGAGTTGCTTCAGGTTGACTGTCCTTGACTTAAGGTCACTTCTCTCAAGGCAGCCTTGTCCATGTTATAGCCACGTCTCCTCTGTCCACGAGGGCCCAGGGTGAGGGCTGTTTTGCTACTCCTAGCCCTAGGTTACCACACTACACATGTGATTTCCCCCGCCCACACACCTACCCACACATGAACATCTTTGTAAACAGTTCCCCTATAAATAGACTCACATCAGATAGCGTGCTACCCTTTCCTACTAGGTCCTTGACTGGATAATGCTATACTGCTCAATACTGAAGGATAGAAACATTTCATTCTTTTACTAGAAGACTGCTTTGCAGAAAGTTTGGCAATATGCAGAGGTGTTATTCAAAATATATAACACAATGCTCCAGCAGGGTCCTAGAGTCTCTGCTGTACTAGGCATTATCCCTTTAGCTGCTGGATTATAGAAAAATCTAGAGGGTCACAAGGAAGGGGCTGGGGTAGCCAGTGCAGATAGCATTTGGAGTTGTCAGGATCATAACTATTTACCAATCAACATGGAAAGGTTTAGTGTTTTAACAGCTAGTACCACCCAGCTAAACATCAGCCCAAGTAGTGTCCCGACCTATCTGTTTTCACCTCTGGGTTAGTAAATTTCAACTACAAAGTTCATTTCTATGGTTACTTAACATACTCCAAAGGTAGAAATGAAGCAGAAACATGAGCAGGGAACAGATGTTGCCTTGTACATATAATGAATGAGCAACAAATTTTGCATTCCCTCACCCCCACCCCAAGCGAACCAAGAAAGAACCAATTTTAAGCCTCTGGCAGAATGGATAGTGTATTGACAAGCGCGACATATGAACCAAATTTCAAAGGCTGCCCAGCGCTACCAGGCGATTTTTAGAACTGTGACATTTGCATCAAAGATTGTGTCTGTAATAAGCATTTTGCATCCCTTATGATGGTTCTTTTAATCCTGAACTTTGGTTTCAGAACTTATTTGTTTGAGCACAGAAAATAAAGCACTGTTTGATCCTTATTCATACACAAGAAGTTTCTTGGTTTTTTTTAGAGCTGATCCTGTATAATATAATTGGTTATTCCTCCTCTGAAACATAATTATATCACATGGTTTTATATTTCCTTCTGCTGCTTCTATGGTGACATTATTTACATATCTCAAGTGATTAGTCATGAAAGGGGGCCATATGCTTGTAACATATACTATCTGGGTTTTTAATCCTGTTAGCTTAAGCCATGGACAATTAAATAAATTCCTTTCTTGTTTACTATGCTGCAAATGCTGAATATCTAAACTATCTTGCTAATGAAGCATCAGATTTAAGAAAATGAGACATCTAGTGATTTTACCCAAATTTAAAAGGGGATCTTTAGCTAGAGGACAGTGATTGAGTGTGAAAGAATGCCCATCCCAGGAGCTGGCATTTCAAATAAGCAACAGGGTGACATAAGAGAACTAGGAAGCACGCATACGATGTGTGCATATGCAAAAGAAAATATTCTGATGATCACAGATAGTACAGTGCTGTATGTAAGCCATGTATTTAGTATGATGTCAGTGTCAGCTAATATCTATAATTCATAAACTGTACTTGTGTTTAGTCTTCTCTTCACAAGGTTAACTGATCAAGGAGAACATCCTGTCTTGACACTGAAGATATGTTCTTCAAAGTTTACTTGTTGACTATGTCTCCTTAATGTAATATATGAAATTCATGAAATCAAGCACTGTTCTCTAATAAAGAAAAATATTATGCCACAGTCTTTAATTAAACAACCACCTCTAGAAACGGAAAGGAAACAAGAAATACAGTTAATTGTGCTAACCATTCTTCCCTGAGGACATTAGCAAGGTCTTCTAAGAGTATTTAAAATAATATTACTATGACAGAGTTATCAAGCTATATCTAGCACTTTTCAACTTTATAAAACATTCCAGGAAAGATGAGTATTTGGTCTAGTTTAGTGAAGCAAACAAATTCTTTTAACATTTCTAAGTATACTGTGTCAAAATTCTCAGAGAACCGTGGCAACCCCAGGGTTACTGTTGGTCTCCCCTGCCGATATGTTCCAAAGCACACCACACACAAGATCTCAAGACAGGGAAATAATAAATACTCTCCTTGGTTTCTAGTAAAAAGTTAGTTGTTCTGGGAATAAAATATACTTTTATTCAATCTCCAGGTGGGAAAACTCAATCAAAGTGCAGCAAGAGTATAAGGTAAAATAGGCAGCAAGGTAAACCTGTGGCCACCAATACTGCTGACAAGTGGCTGCTGACCACCCACAGAGACAGTTACAGAATCCCCCACAATTCATTACCTAAGTCAAGCAAATTCCCATTTACTACCAAGGGGCAGAAGCTATAAATCTTCCTGTAAATGTGCTGCCCTTGCAAATCTGTGACCAGAAGATGCCAATACTATTTCAGTAACGGCCGTGGCTCCCCCATCTGACACCACTTCAGTCCCAGGGCTGCCTTCCTAAAATAGCCTTAGGGGACTTTCTTTAGTCAGAGGCAGACAACAACCAATTCCATAAAAGTAATGAACCAATTCAAGTTCCAAGTTTTAAAAACTACCATTGGTATTACAGTCTCAACAAAGTCAGATACTGAGCCATCTGGAATCTCACTGTGGACTGTTTATAATTATAACAGAAGACCTGGAGGTGCAGAAGTCAAAGGGACCTGCGAGGTCTTCTGTAGGATGGCCAACCTCACACTGAGTGCACTTCTGTGTCATTCCTGGCAGCTGATTCCACAGTCAGGGAGGCTTTTGCAAGGTAGTCCATCACTGCTTGGGTCAACTGACAGTTGTCCATATGGGTCTAAAACATCCATCCCTATAACCCACGCTTTGGTTCTCACTTTTTGTTTTTCTGGGGAGATAGAAAAAGTCTAGCCCTCTTTACCCTTCCTTACAGCTCTGCATGAAGTTGATGTATACTTAAATGTCTTCGTTAAGGCTTATCTCTTCAATCCAAAAGAATAAATGCTTATTAGCTGCCTTGATCAGGTCGAACACAGGGGATTCAAAAAGGAGCACAATGCAGCAGCAGACACACACAATTAAACTTAATACCTAAGGAGAACTGCTATACCCAAAGTACAAAGCCCTTTAGAAACTGCTTTTTAAGCTTTTTTTTTCCTGTTTCCCATGGCAATACAAATTTTTCTCAACAAAATCTTATAGGAAACACAATACACAAATCAGACTGAAGGTATGGCTGCTCTGGGTGAAGCCGGATGTGGGGCTCAGAACCTCACCTGCTCAGCCTCCCTTTATTCCCTTTGGAAGCCCTTGAAACACCCCAGGGAGTCCAAGGACGTTATGCAACATAGTATAAAAAACATGCTCTAGAACTTCAGAGGAGGACGAAAGTAATCTGCTAGTCAAATATGAAGTGTATAAAGCACAGGTATAAAGAACAGGTAGTAAAACTTCCCTAAAGTCAGTGGCGTTTGAGTGAGATCTTGAAGGGTGAATAAGATCCAGCAGCTAGAGCAAAGGTAAGGAAGCTGAGCATTTTAGCTGTACTGGGGGGAGTGATTAGCCCAGAGAGAATGTGTGGGAGAGTGGTGTGAGTCAAAGCCAGAAAAGTACACTGTGAACAGGGAGCAAGAACTTGAATGCTACTCTAAGAAATTTGCACTTTTCCTTCAAGAAAAAGCCTCTGGAAGACTTTTAGGCTGAAACTGATATGTGAACATCTGTGTTTTCCAAAGTTAAATATGGTAGTGATACAGAGTTTAATACCACAAAATGGAACGGAGTGATAGAAGTTAATAATCAGATTCCTGCAATAAATGGGATGATGAAAGCTTGTTGGAAGGATACTTTGGGGGCAGAATTAATAAGAGACACTGGTTAAAGGGGAATTCTAAGATAATGCTAAAATTTCTCGTTCATTCATTCATTTAACGGACATTTGCTGAGCACCTAATATGTGTTGCACACAATTTAGAGATGAACAAAAATAGTTTTTGCCTTCAAACAGGTTACAATCTAGTCAAATGAGACAGACAGGTAATTGGGCAACTTAGTAGAACATGGTGGTAAGTGTTACTACAGAACTGCACACACGACAGTAGGGGATCATAAAGGAGGGGGAGGCAGATACTTGTACTGGCTTCCTCCACTTTATTCCTGCCTCCTTCTAGCGTGCCTTTCTGCACCTTAAGGACCAGAAAACCAAAGAACTACATTTCCTTGCAGCTTCATTTCCCCTCACGGAACTACACTCTGCCAAACAGAAGCAGGCCTGAAAGACTTGGAACATGCGTGTGGCTACCACAAGGGAGAAAGGCCACCTGTTACTGCTGCCATTGTTTAGACTGACAATCATGGCTGTACAGGTTGACAATTTTTCAGTGGCAGGGGTGCCTGTGTCTGGCCCCCGGCTTCCTGGACATAATGCTGACTTGGATCTTGGCAGAGGAAGAATGGACCTAGAGCTAAGAATTGTGGGGACACCTTCCTTGTTTTCTGACTTCCTGATCATGGCACAGGCAGTGATCCCTTGGTGAGTCGGTTCTGCAATGTTAATTTGGGACTCACTCCCGGAAACTCAGCCTACAGCCTGATCCTTTAACCCTTCCAATAATTTTATACTCACCTAATCCTCCCCAGTGCCTGCTTTTTAAAAAGTTGGCTGCCTTTTTTGTTTTGTTTTGTTTAAAGAACAGATTGTTAAGTGCAACTAATTTCTGACTAAATCAAAGGGATATTTAACAGAGCATGGTGGTGGTCAGGGAAGGCCTCCCAGAGAAGATAATACATGAATAAATCTTAGAGCTGGGTATATGCAGGCAAAAAACCAGAAAAGGCATTCCAGGCAAAGCCAAGAAGGTAAAGAGATGTGTTCAGAGAATCGCATAGGATTTGCAAAAGAAAATGCTAGAAAGTGAAGGTAGAAGGGTAGGCTGGGACACAATCATGAAAGCCTTGTGTCAGTCTAAGCAATTTGAGTTATAGTCATAGGAGTTACTAGAATTTGTAAGCAAAGAAATAATATAAGCATATTTGCATGTTAAAAAGACATCTCTGCAGAATTGTAAAGTGTAGATTGGCACAGCTGGAGTGTGAAGTTGGGAGACTTCATCAGAAGGAAATTGCAATAATCCTGGCAAGAAATGTTGAATATTGTGAGATTAGCTAACAGACAGTAGTAGTAGAGTGGTGGGAACAGATTTTAGAAGTAATAAGAATGCAGAATCTTTAAGACATTAAGACCATCTAGATACCAGGATAGTGTGGTAAGGTGTTGTTTAGGGTGACACTCCATTTTATGGCTTTGGCAACAGGTGGATGATGGTGCCATTGACTTGTATATGAAATAAGGAAAAAGGAGTGTATTTGGTGGGAAAGTTGAATAGTTTGAGTTTGGATGTGATGAAATTTAAGGAGCCTGTGGTACAACTGAGTAAAATTATAAGTTGGCCTTGGGACAGATAAGTTTGGAATTCAGAGGCAGTTTGAGAGTCCATCCATGTAAGTGGACAATGAAGACTTGGGTAGAAGGATAACAGGAGTATGGGTACACCCAAAAGAGGTGTGTTCACATAGATGTGGAGTTCGCAGTGATAGACAACGAAGTCTTGGAAGGGTAAGGAGGTAGAAGAGGGGTGGATGATGAGAGATGACTTAATGGGTACAATGTATGTTATTTGGGTGTTGGATACCCTAAAAATCCTGACTTCACCTCTACACAAAATATGAATGCAACAAAATTATATCTGTAATCCATTAATTTATATCAATGAAAAAGTAGAATAAAATAAAAAGAAGGTAGGACTGATGACAGTCCTGGAGAAAACAAACACACAAGAAAAGCATAGAAAAAGAGGGGAAGAGTGAGCCAGATAGTTAAGAGAATGAAAAGAAAATGGTATCTTGGAAGGCCTTGGGAGAGATTTGAAGAAGTGACTGAAAGTCAGATGCCCCAGAGTGGTCAATATAATCACACACACAAACACACAAACTGGTTTTTGCAAGCTATAAGCAAAAAAGCAGCTTAGTGGGAGAGTTGGGAGATACACTTGACAAAGAGGAAAAAGTAAGCACTAGAACAAGGGGGAAGTATCAAAGGCTATTTTTTTTTTCAAGAAACTTCAATGTGAATAGAAGAAAGACAAGGTAGTTGCTGGGAGAATATATAAATATCCTATACAGAAGGTGCCAAAAAGTGTATACACATTTTAAGAAAGGAAAAAACTGTATTAGAATTGTAATATTCAATTTATACTGATAACAAAAGATAAATACAAGTCACATTTGACTTCTGCAATTACAAGAGGTGCTCAAAGTGGTTACCATCAGCATCCAGACACTTCTGATGACTGCAAACTACTGCAGGACTTGTTGCTGTGCAAGGCCTCCCAGATCTTTCCTTGTGCACGTCACACACAGTACCATGCATCTCAAACTTATCACGAATGTGTGCAATTGTTAGGTGTGTTGGAGATTCTGTTGCTACTCACACCTCCATTGTTATTGTACTTCCACAACATTCTCAAATTTCAAGTACCACTTCAAAATGGTCTTGCGCTCCTTGAATGACAGCCATGCTTTTGCCTTTCTTTCTGACTGTCCTGCCTGTCATATGGTGATGCCAGCATTCATTTGATTAACACCATCTTCTGAGCAAACGTCATACTACACATTGCTACCATGATTCAATTCAACTTTGAAAAGTAATACATAGATAACATCACTTAAAATATGTATACATTTTTTGGCAACCTCAGTATATTATATACATATGTAAGTATATATTATAGATATATGTATATATACATAATATATATATATTATTGAGAATATGCTGTATGCCAGGCACTGTTCTACATGTTTTACATTAATTAATTGAATAGTACAATCCTTCCAACCACCCTATGAGATAGGTACCATTGTTCTCCCTGTTTTACGGAAGAGGAAGCTGAGCAACAGTGAAGTTTTTACACAACGTAAACTATCCAAGGTCACAGAGTTAGGAAGTAGCAACACTAGGGCCCATACCTGAGTATTCTGGGTGCAGGGCTATATGCACAATCCCATGCTTTACTGATGCTCACATCTATGGATGAACAGAAAAAGCAGAGGCAAGGAAAAGGCTGAAGATGCTGTAGAGTATGGCATTCCCCAGGAGCCTAGACAAGAGAGAGTTCTTGGGAGGAAGATAAGAAGTAAGGATGAATTTAAATGAAGAAAAGTTATAGCTTGCAGGGGTCTAAAAGCAGATGTCATCGGCACCAGACCTCCACTTTTTTTCTGTCCAGTAAGAATTTAAAACATCCAGTCACTATGTGAGATGAGCAGCGAAGGGCTGAGGTACCTGCTTGGCATAGGACAGCAGGCATTGCTGGGAAGCAACTAAAGTACTGATGAGCTGCACTGGGTCTCAGTTGAAGCTGGAGCCCATGACAGTTACTGTCCTCACTTTGCCTGGTGAATGGTTTTACGGAAGAGAACTGTTGGAGCAACAGATACTGGGAGTTTTTCAATGTGAAGGAAATCTAAGGAAATTAACAATATTGGAAATAAATAAAAATATTTACTTGACAAACACTAAATAGTAGTTACTATGTGCCAGGCATTGTTTTAAACATTTCTAAATACTAATCCATTTACAAATTATCATTGGTGATGTCAGCAAGATGACTGCTAGAAGCTCCTAGGACTCTCTTCCATTCAATAAAAACAAAAAACAAGCAAACAAACAAAAAGAACAATTAATAAACTACATTTCAATCAAAATAGCTAAAAGAGAGCACCAGAGAACAGCAAAGAAGTGGTAAAAATCCTGTAGAGCACAGAACCCATGTAGAGAAGGGAAGGAAACACATTGATTCCATCACTCCATCTCCCCAGTTGGAATCAGCTCAGAACTAAGAAGGACTTCTCCCTGGAGGGAAAAGGTAAGTAAGAGGGCCCCGGTAGTCTCCATCACCACTGTGAACACCTGCAGTCTTCACTCCTGGGGACTCCAGTAGCCCTCACAGGATCAGAATCCAGCTGAGGGAGTTCCCTAGAGCCCACATGCTCAACTATGCCCAGAGAAGGAGCCGTTGCTATGCCCTGTGCCCCTGTGGCCCATGTTGCTACTGCTCTGTGCCATCTTGGAACCTGAGCCACTATAACTACGTGTCCTGCTCTGGGGTGAGTTGCCATTGCATCCCTCCATCCCCCGAGGGTCAGCCACCACTGCATCATGCTCACCCAGTAGTACACCATCCCCAAGCTGAACTGCTGCTATGCCATACTCCCTGGGACCAAGCTACTACAGACCTGCTTCATCCCATTCATCCCAGTCATTTGTGTACCCTCTCCTTATGACCAATCCCCACCCCCAGGGACTGAGCAGTCACTCCCTGCCCCCACTACAGTTGATGCAGTGCCCTGGCCCCCAGGGACCTCAGGCATCCTGAATACTAGAACAGTGGCACCACCAAGCACAAAATAAGTCTCTGCTGAACTGTGCAGCCATGCTTCTGTAGCTGAGCAGACACAGTGTCTCACATCTCAGGGAATAAGAGGCTTGGCTGACCCATGCCACTGTTCCCTCTAGGCTGATCAGCCAAAGCTCTCCACCTACCTGGAACTGGACTAGCCACCCCACAGTCCTAGTTGATGAGGCACTCCACCTCTGGGAGTGGTCATTGCTGCACAGTTTCCCTCCACCTGGGACCCAAGTCATAGAAACAATTTGCCATTCCTGGATAATTGCTGCTGCTATACCTGGCCTCAGAGAGCCTAGGCAGCCATGTCCCATCAGTCCAGGGTCCACAGTCACCACTGCATGGAACCTCACTCCCTAAAGCTCAAGCTGCCACTGTGCCTTCTTGGTTCCAGATTCCAAATTGCAACTGTTCCCTGATCCCAGAGCCCAAGCCTCTGGAGCACCCCTTTTTCCCCAGAGCTGTGCTAGTGTTATGCCTCGTCTTCTAGAGTCAGAATCATACCTACATCCCAGTGCCCTGGGCCCAAGCTGCTGGACGGTGTCTTAGAGCAATAGACCCTGGCTTGGTGAGAAAACTGCATCAGCTCTTGCCTTGGAGAATGAACCTATACATCAAATCCCAGGTGCTACAGTAATTTCACAAGATCCTGAGCCCAGCTCCACAGCTACTCTGAACACCTATACCCTGGATCTCAGTGCTGCTGTGGCCGCTGTGAACCTGTCAGACCCAACACCAAGACAGATTCCCTCAGCTAAGACTACCCACTATGAGGAAATAAGAATAAGAGGCTCTCTAAAGCCCTTGCTTTAATAACCTACTCATCCATGATCACCAACACAAACTCCTGCAGCCTAGACCACTGAGGCACCCACAGTCATTGTCAAGGTGATAACAAGTGAAAAAGCAGCACAGAGCCTACAATACTAGTCCACACGTAACCAGAGCCACCACACTCTGCACTAGTACCCTCAGGCCCATCTGGAGGTAAAAGTCTTTCACTACAAAAGCCACTTTATAAAGTTTATAATAGGTGCCTGCACCACCAGATGCACAGACATCAAAGTAGAGACACAAGAAATATGAAAAGGCAAAGAAACGTGATACCACCAAAGGAACTTAAAAATTCTCCAGTAACTGACCCCAAAGAAATAGAAATTTACAAGTTGCCTAAAAAGGAATTCAAAATAGTGATCTTAAGAAGCTCAGTGAATACAAATAGACAATTCAATGAAATCCAGAAAACAATCTAGGATCTGAATGAAAACTTAAATTGAGATAGAAATCATACAAAAGAATCAAACAGAAATCTTAGAGCTGAAGAATTCAATGATATGAAAAATACAACAGAGAGCTTCAACAGTAGATTTGATCAGGTAAAGGAGAAAGAATTTGTGAACTTACAGATATATCTTTTGAAATGACTTAGAGGAAAAGAAAAAAGAATGAGCAGGAGTGAAGACAGCCTGTGGAACTTATGGGGCATCATTAAATGAACAAATTTTGTAATATGAGAGTTTCAGAAGAAGAGAAAGAGAAAGGGAGAGGACGCTTGTTTAATGAAATAACTGCTGAAAATTTCCCAATTCTTGGGAGAGATACGAACATTCAGATTGATAAAGCTCAAAAGTCCCCGAAGTCAACTCAAAGAGGTCCTCTCTGAGACACATTATAATCAAAGTGTCCAAAGTCAAAACAAAGAGAGAATTTTAAAATCAGCAAGAGAAAAGCATCAGGTCACATATAAAAGAATCATCATTAGCCTATCACTGAATTTCTCAGCAGAAATATTACAAGCCAGGAGAGGATAGGATGATATGTTCAAAGTGCTAAGAGAACAATTCATATGTCAAAAGTGTCAAGAATGTTAAAAGAGTCATACATACACAAAATTCCTCCATACTAGCCATAGAGAGAACAAAAACTTGGCATAACCTGATCAAGAATATTTATTTAGTTAATACATATTAATTGAGCTCTTATTATGTGCCAATAAATTGTACTGAGACATAAAATGAGCAAACAAGTAAAACAAGGCAAATGGTAATTGGTATGAAGAAAAATAAAGCTGGTTAAGGGAATAGGGAGTTAAGGAGTGAGGAGGTTATACATATTGCTATTTTATGAAGAACATTTGGGGATGATCTCACTGAAAGGTAACATTTACCCAGCCTTGTAGATATATAATAAAAGATATGCACATGAAAGGATCTAAGGTGGGTGCATGCCTAGTGTGTTTCAGAAACAACAAGGAGGCCTGCGTGACTGGAGCAGAGTAAGCAAAGGAAATAGTAGTAGGAGAAAAGGTCAGACACGAGCAGAGCATGCAGAGCATCTAGAATATTGGAGACTTTTTAGCAGAGGATTAACATGATCTCACCTTTATTTTAAAAGACTCACTTTCACTATTATGGCAGTCTGTGTGCAATAGGGGCTAAGGAGGAAGAGTACCATTTAAGAAGCTACTAAAATAATCCAGGTGGGAGAATGACAGAGGCGTGGACCAGGGTGCTAGCAATGAAAGCAGTGACAAGTACTTAGATTCTGTTTCTATTTCAAAGTAGAAATGACAGAATTTGCTGTTAGACTATGTAATTGGCAGCCTTTATCATGGCCCCCAATGATTTGTACCTCCTCTTCAGAGTAGATTGAACCTAGTGACTCACTTGCAATGAAAACAATATGCAAAAGTGATGGCCTATCAATTTTGAGATTAGGTTATAAAATGTGACTTCTGTCTAGTTGCTCTCCCTCACTCTCTCTGGCTCACTCTAGGGGAGGCCAGATACCATACCATGATCTGCCTTTGTAGACGCCTACATAGCAAGGAACAGCTAACAGCCAGCAAGGACATGAGGCCTGCCAACAGTCATGTGTGTGAGCGTGGAAGTGATCCTCCCTTAGTCGAGCCTTAAGATGACTGCAGCCCTGGCAAACATCAGAACTGTAGCCTCATATGAGGCCATAAACCTGGGGACCCAGCTAAGCCCTGCCCAGATTCCTGACCCACAAGAGATAACTAAAATAAGTTGGATATGGGATATATGAGAAAGAGAATAGTTGAAGATGACTAGACAGGTTTTGGCCTGTGCAGTTGGCACGTGGAGTTACCATTTACTGAAGCAGGAGTATGTTGGGAGAAGAAGAAGTAGGAATTGTTTGGGATGGGTTACATTTAAGATACATAGTCAATAGGGATCATGAATATGACATTGTATATTCAACACTTGAGTTTGGGGGAGAGATCTGGGCTGCTCAAGCCTTCTGTTCATTTTTCTATTGCTTTGTTTACCTTTTATTATCTGTGGAAGTTATTTATATGGTGTAGATACATGCCTTTGTCAGATATATGCATTATAAATATCTCCTATTCTGCGGTTTGCCTTTTCACTCTGAACAGCGCCTTTTGATTTACAGTCTGAATTTTAATGTAGTTTGATTTGTTCATTTTCCCCCTTAAGGTTAGCACATTTTATGTTCTGTTTAAGAAATATTTTCTGCCGGGCTCGGTGGCTCAGCCTGTAATCCCGCACCTTGGGAGGCTGAGGTGAGTGGATTGCCTGAACCTGCGGGTTCAAGACCCGCCTGGACAGGCGAAACCTCATCTCTACAATAAATCAAAAAAATTAGCCGGGCGTGGTAGCACACGCCTGTAGTTCCGGCTACTCAGAAGGTGAGGTAGAAGGATCGCCAGAGCCCAGCAGGTCGAGGCTGCGGTGGCCAGAAGCGGCCACTGCACTCCAGTCTGGGCGACGGAGTGAGACGCCAACTCAAAAAAAAAAAAAAGAAATATTTTCCTATCCCATGGACATGAAGATATTTAAAAATATAAATTAGAGTATTACCAGCATACTGGATAAGGAAACTGAAATCTAGAATGTAGCCTGGGGCAAGCTAACACTTAGAAAACAGAGGGGCGATGGGAACAGGGGGTGAAGGGAACTGGCAATGAGACTAAGAAAGAGTAGATGGTCAGTAAGGTAGAAGGACCTAACTGTGAGAGAGTCCCGGAAGTTACCAGGTGAGGTTATTAACCTTGACATACATGGCTGATAGGTGGAAAGGGACAAAACCCACTGGAGCTGGCAGGGTGGAGGCCACTGGACAAGCACTGTTTTAATGAGCCTGTATATGTTGGGGGAGGGGGAGTTCTAAGTCTGATTGGAAGAGAATGGGAGAAGAAGTAGTGAAGATAAGTACAGATCACTCTTCTGAGGAACTATGCTATAAAGGAGAGAAGAAAAATGGGGTGGCAGCTGGAAAGGGATGTGCAATCAAGGAAGGGGTTTGTTTTTTTTTTTCCATGAAAGATGTTATAACAGATGTGTAACGACTACTATGTGTACAGCTAGTGAGAAAGAGTCAATTGAGAAAATAACTGATGATGAGGAGAGAGATGGTTTAAGCACTTGAACAATGTACCTGAGTTGGTAAGAGAAGATGAGACCTAGTGCACAAAGATGAAGATAGGGTCAGGGATGCAGGAGGCTAGTAGATGTGGTTGTGGAAGCAGATGGAAGACCTCTCTGCCTGGTTTTCCCAGGGAATTAAGAATCAAGGCCATCAGCCAAAATGAGAAGCAGGAAGGAGTCGGAGTCAGTGACTGTAAATAAATATAGCAATGTTTAAGAGTCCTGACTGTGGTCATCTAGGTTCATATTCCAGCTCTCTTACCTGAGAATTGTGTGACCTTGAACAAGTTTTTTCTCTATTTCCTCAGCTTCCACATCTATGAAAAGCAGATAATAACAGTGTCTATCTCATATTGTTGCTATGATAATTAACTGAATATAAAAGGGGGAACCAAAAAATGGAATTTATTCATAAAAATTTGTTTATTTATTAAACTTCAGTCATTTTCAAAGTACTCTCCATTTGATGCAATACACCTACTGGGATACTTTCTCCGCTGCTCAAAATAGTTTTTGAACTTGTCGATTTTGATGCTTTTTAGTGCTTTTGCCATTTTTTGTTTTACCTCTTCCACATTGGCAAAACATTTCCCTTTGAGGACTTTTTTCACTGGGGAAACAAAAAAAGTCGCTCGAGTGAATAGGAAGGGTGGGGCATGGGAATCATGCCATTTTTTTGGTCAAAAACTACTGAGCACTCAGCACAGTGTGGGCAGGTGTGTTGTCATGGTGGAAGAACCAGTTACCTATTGGCCACAACTTGGGACATTTCTTCTGCAAATCGTGCTACAACCTTCTCAGAACTTCCAGATAAAAACTTTTGTTGACTGTTTGATCTGGAGGAACCAATTCCAAGTGTACTATAAGGGGCCTGCCCTCCAAAAGATAATTCTGGGTTTTTTTGGGGGGGGTTCCTCCTTGTACATAAAGAAAGCAAGATTCTACATCTACTACAGACAAATCTATTTATTTATTTATTATCTATCTATTTATTCACTCATTCATTTATGTATTCACTTATTTATTAGGTTTTTTTTTATTTTTTGAGTCAGAGTCTCACTCTGTCGCCCAGGCTGTAGTGCAGTGGCAGGCTCATAGCCACCGCAGCCTTGATTTACTGGGTTCAGGCAATCCTTCTGCCTCAGCTTCCCAAGTAGCTAGAACTACAGGCATGCACCACCAGACCCAGCTAATTTTTTTTATTTATTGTAGAGACAAGGTCTCGCCAAGTTGCCCAGGCTGGTCTCAAACCCCCGGGCTTAGACAATCCTCTCACCTCCACTTCCCAAAGTGCTGGAATTCCAGGCATGAGCCACTGTGTGCAGCCTACAGACAATTTTTTAGATCTGTTTATGTTAAGGAACTAATTACCAAAGTGGTATTACAGGCATTTAGGCCTTTCCCTGGAATACATATTAAGTTTGTCTCCCATGTGGGTCAGGGGAAAGGGAGGCCTCAGACAACTTGGTGAAAATGCCCTGTAATTCCCATGCACTGATTCTTTTTTTTTTTTTCCACTATGATTCCTAGGGAGCATAACAAAAAGTTCAATGTCTGGGACCCACTGCCAGAGATTCTTATTCAATTAAGCTAGGGGGTATGCAAAGGACACGAACAGACACTTTTCAAAAGAAGACATATAAGCAGCCAAAAATAAAAATAAAAAGCAGTTCAACATCACTAATTATCAGAGATATACCATCTCACATCAGTCAGAATGGTCACCATTAAAAAGTCAAAAAATAATAGATGTTGGCAATGTGGAGAAAAGGGAACATTCATACACTACTGGTAGTAATGTAAACTAGTTCAGCCCCTGTGGAAAACAGTTTGGAGATTTCTCAAATAACTAAAAATAGAATTACTACCAGACCCAGCAACTCCATTAATGGGTATGTGCCCAAAGGAATACAAATCATTCTACCAAAAAGACACCTGCACTCGTATATTTATTGCCACACTACTCACAATAGCAAAAATGTGGAACAAATATAAGTGCCCATCAATGGTGGACTGGATAAAGAAAATGTGGTATGTATATATCATAGAACACCACACAGTCATACAAAATTATGAAATGTTTCTTTGCAGGCTATTATTCTAGGCAAATTAACCCAGAAACAGAAAACCAAAGGCCACATGTTTTCACTTATAAGTGGGAGCCAAGCACTGGATACTTATGGCCATAAAGACGAGAACAATATATGCCGGGGACTAATAAGGGAAAGGGAGTGAGGGTTGAAAACTTCCCTATTGGATACCATGATCACTATTTGGATGATGGGTTCAGTAGAGGCCCAAACCTCACCATCATGCAATATACCCATGTAACTAACCTGCACATGTACCTCCTGAAGTTAAAATAAATTTAAAAAAATAAAGTTCAGCTATAAAAAACAAATAAAAATCAATATTTTGAATTATTTTCAAAAAACAAAATAGGACTAGGACTGAGACTTTGCTGATACCTTTAAAAAGCTCCTTTTGTGAATGTGATTTACAGTTAAAGTTGGGAAAGTGCTGTTCTACAAGGCATATCTATGCTGTGGAGATGGATGGACCATCAGAGTCATATTCTATGAAGAATTCTATTCATTCAATCATCTCTGGTGTCATATCTACAAAGCAACTTTCTAGATTTATTTTGGTTGCCTAAATGGTTTCATCATGAGAGTGGGCTGGTCAGGCAAATCTCAATGTTCACTCCAAGTAACAATCGTCTTTTCATTATAAGTGAGTAAAGTGGCTTTCATTATAAGTGAGTAAAGTGGTATGTAGTGGTGTGGCTCTCTGGGGGCAGGAGAATCATCTGAGCCCAGGAGTTTGAAGCTGCAGTGAACTATGACCGCGCCACAGTACTCCTGCCTGGGTGACAGAGTGAGACCCTGTCTCTCTAAAAAAAAAAAAAAAAAGAAAGAAAGAAAGAAAGGAAAGAAAGAAAAAAGGAAAAGAAATAGCCTTTCAATGATTAAGAAATTATCTTCCTTTGTGTTAATACAGTAAGGTTTCAGGTTTGTGTTATAGCAGTTTGCCTTAACTTAACCAATATACTTAACTTTTCTAAACTTCAGTTATCTCTTTAGATAATTTTAGTACCTACGTTCATAGTGCTATTAAGAAGATTAAAAGAGAAACAATAAATATAAAGTGTGCTTATGCATGGTGCTTGGCAAATGGTAAGCACACAATAAAAGTTCATTATTTATTATTCTATGAAACCTGTTGTTAATTACTTTTGCCTATGATGTATGATATAATAGGCTCTCACACATTAAAATGCCCACTCCTTGCCACCTGAAATTCTACCATTCCTTTCTGTAAAGCAATGCTTTTTCCTTTAAAAGGTAGCTTTTATACATTTAATTATAAAATTAACAAGCTTACATATATTCATTGCAAAATGTATAAAATACAAAATGTATAAAGAATCAGATATTGATCATGTATAATCCTATCTTCCAGAGGGAATAACTGCTAGCATTTCGGCAGATGCGCTGTTAATTTTTTATCTGTTAATATAGGTGTGCCTATATGTACTTACATATCCATATATATAATCAAAACAGGAATAATGCTAAACACATAGTTACTTTTTCCACCCAATATTTTACCTTGAACAGGCTCCTATGTGTTCAAATATACTTTGAAAAGTTATTTGCTGGGGAAGCCCTGCCAGCCTGACCCTGACCCAGCAGCTTCTCCCTGCAGGGCTCCTCACACCTACCCCAGCAACTCAAATTCACCACCTTGGACTCCTGTGACTGCATCAAAGACGAGTTTCAGCTGCTGCAGGCTCAGCATCACAGCCTGAAGCTTGAGTGTGACAAGCTCCAGCGAGAAGTTGGAGATGCAATGTCAATATGGGATGTACTATGAGACATCCTACGGATTGAACATCGAGATGCACAGGCAGGCAGAGATTGTCAAGAGGCTGAATGGGTTTGTGCCCAGGTCCTGCCCTACCTCTCCCAGGAGCACCAGCAACAGGTCTTGGGAGTCATCAAGGGGCCAAGCAGGTCACTACTCTGGAGTTGAACTCCATCACTTGGCAGGAGCTGCAAGTCCACCAGCTGTCCCAGCTGCAGGCACTGGCCCTCCTCCTGACCCTTCTGCCAGTGGGACTGCAGCCTCTATTGCTGCCAGCAGTCAGTATGGGCACTGGCCTGCTCTTGCTGTCCATGCTGGGCTTCCAGGTTCACCTCTCCAAGAAAGACAAGAACAGGCACAATGGGGACGCCCACCAGGATGATGATGGCAAGAAATCGAATTAGCTGGGAGCCAGACCTGGAGGGCAGGTGTTAGGGGAAGACAGAGGGAGACTGAGGCACAGGGAGCAAGGAACATTTAGCACAGGACACACCACAGCTCAGGATTGGCTAAACCCCTATAGTATGTATGGTAGCCACCAGCTGCACAGGAGGGGGGCATCCCCTTGCCTGGTTCCTATCCCCCTCAGTACCAGTCTCCCATTCCTCCTCCCCTGTAGCCTGGATACCTGTTTATAACACAGCTGAGGCTTGGAGGGATGGTGGGAAGAGACCAGGTCAGAAAGGAGCAAAACCTCAAGAAATCCAATGCCCCAGCACTAACTCATTTTGTAATCAATAGTCTGCTAGCCTACTTGGCCCCTTGAGGACACAGGCCACCACCTCCTACCCTGGCACTGCACGTAAACACGATACTAGCTGCTCCCCTTTCCTGCCCTGAGTCCCCTCGACCCTTCCCCTTGTTCAAGATCCACCTTTCACCTACTTACCCCCTCCACTAGCTCCAGTTACCTCCACGCACCGGTTTCATCCTCTCCCCACTTGCCCATGAAAGGAGGGGTACAGGAAGCAAGCTTAGTTGAAACGAGCAGGGTGGGGAGCAGGTGACCAACAATTTTCCTTCTCCCCTTCCCAAATAAAGATGAGGGTACTAAAGTCGTCTTTTTCCAGTATACTAGCTTGTCTTTTAAGAAAGAGAACATTTTTTAAAAGACGGAAAAAATGTTTTTTTAAAAAGAGCAACACCCACACCTGTGTCTGTGTATAGTCAGCTTTTGTTGTGTTCAACTGTTTGATCTCTACAGAGAGAAGTAGAAATGCTGTACTGAGGGTGGGATTGGCTGTACCTTTCAAATAAAGATGTAAGAAGGTTGGAAAAAAGAAAAGAAATTTGCTGAGTGCTTATGGGTATAAAACAACTTATTTAACTATTATATGAGTATTTCACAATTTATCTAACTATTCAATCGTGAATATTTTGTTACTTCTACCAGAATGTGTATTTCTAGACTAAACCTCCTGATACATAAATTTTAGCCTCCCTAATTATTTGCGCTTTCTGCTTTCATTTTTCTTTTTCTGGGACTCTTTCTTTTTTCTTTGACACATGGTCTCACTTTGTTGCCCAGGCTGGAGTGTAGTGGTGCAATCATGGCTCATTGAAACCTTGACCTCCTAGGCTCAAGTGATCCTCCCACCTCAGTCTCCCAAATAGTTAGAACTACAGGCATTCACCACTATGCCCAGTTAATTTTTTTTTTTTTAGAGACAAGGTCTCACTATATTTCCCAAGCTGGTCTCGAACTCCTGACCTCAAGCAATCCTCCAACCTTGGCCTCACAAAGTGCTAGGCTTACAAGTATGAGCCACCAGAATTTTTTAAAACAATAACTGATTCTTATTTCATCTTGATTTATTTTTTATATGCTTCTTTAGTATATCTTTTGTTGTTGTTTTAAAAACAAAAATACCCTTGGAAAAGTCCAAAACCCTTCTTTTCTCTAAAGGGTTCCTTTTAATACATTGATCAGATTGTTTGATTGGCAGAAAAGAAAAATCAGGACTGTACTTAAATCCTAGAAGCCAGAGGTAAGAGGAGTTCTGGGGCAAGGGGAAATGCAGAGGAACAAAAAGTAGAAGTGAAGTTAGAAATAAATTCTCTGCATACCTTAACATTATTGAGGGTAGGGGCCCTCTTCTGTGGTCTCAGCCATCCCCAGTAGATGAGCTACCATATCTCTCCCTTTTATAATCAGAAGATGCAAAAACAATGTGGGGTATTAATAAATTGGGATCTTGCTTCAGTTTTTGCTTAGCACATCAATAGCATTAACACGAGTAAACAATGGCATCAATGACACATAATCCTTGTACTGGCCCTCCAGCTTATTGAATGCCCTGGGTCAGGATCTAGATAAATGAATAATGGCTTCCTCTGTCTCTGGCAGCTAAATCAATGCCCTTTCTTCAGAGTAAGGAGATGCAATATTCCTCCACTACATGTATCTTGGCAAAAATGGTTGGAAATGCATAGAAATGCAGTTCACAGCCTTGTTTGAAGGTTTCTAGGAATCACAATTTTACATTGCCACAGCTGGAGTGAATTGCTAAGTCTGTGGCTTTTGCAGCAGAGTCATTACTGAAGGTAAATGATCTTTTATCTCATTTGCATTTACTTCCGAATTGTTATCTGTCCTCTTGGGAGAAGGTCTAGTCACAGATATTTACTGGAATGACTCTGGCCCTGCTTTCCCCTCAGGCTTCCATCAAAATGTAACATTCAAATAATGGACACACATCTGTCTTACTAACTGTCCTCACACAAAGGATGGTCACTCCTGAAAACATCCTCTTCAAATAGAAAGGGTGACAATATGGGGTGCAATCAAGGTCTCAGCAGGAAACAGATGGCATACTCAAATTAGGATAATTCATGGAGGGTTTAATAAAGGGACTATTTACAAAGGTGTGAGCAGAGTATAGGAAACCACAGTGATAGTGTGATACCTTGAGGCTAGTAAACAGCGGGGCAGGGACCAGCCCTACTCCTGAAAAGGCTGCTTACCAGACCTAGAAAGGCAGTGATCCTGTGGAGATGGCTGTGTTGACTTACCTTTGATAGAGGGATGCAGCCAGCCCAGGACTAAACCAGGGAATAAACACCCTGACCTTACTCTCCTCTCTCCCACGATCTCCTGCTGGGATCTGGCAACCAGAAGGCAGGGAGGAGAATAGTGCATGCAAGTTACTCTCCCAGGGATAAGGAAGAGGGAGAGTGGTTATGGAGAGACACATGGAAGCTAGCTGGCAAAGGTGGGAAGACCAAGAGTTTTCAGTTCGGATGTACCGGAGATGAGGGGTCTGTGAGACATCAAGAGGTGGCGTCAGGTGGGTGGCAGATCGATGACTGCAGTTTCAGAGGGAAACCTGAGCTGGAGATTCACTAAGGACTCAGCAGACTTTTTAAAGCCAGGAGACTGAAGGCGCCACAAAGGGTATCATGCCGTGATATATGTCACACTATGTTAGGGTGGAGTCATGGGGGCCAAAGCTTGACTGCAGAGAAAATGGGGATAGGGGAATGGAAACTGAGTGTGAACAACTCTTCTGAGAAATTGTGCAGCAAAGAGGAGAAGGGAGATGAGAGGGAGTAGTTGGCAGGGGAAGTAAAGTCATAACAGTGGATTTGTATGCTGATGAGAATAACCAAGAAAAAGGAGCAAAAATGATACTAGAGGAAAAAGAGGGGATGATGGCAACGAGGAACACACAGTTCCCTAAAATAGGGGTGGCTGCCACTCAGCTCCAGCCAACTGTTACTAGGCGTCTCGTTTCTCAAGAGAAGTCAAAAATTGACCTTTGTTTTGTTTTTTTTTTAAACACAAAGTCTCCTGATATTTAAATGCTTGCAACTAATTTAAAAAATTATCTTTGGCCAGGTGTAGTAGTTCCTGCCTATAATCCCAACACTATAGGAGGCCAAGGTGGGAGGACTGCTTGAGCCCAGGAGTTTGAGACCAGCCTGGGCAACACAGTGAGACCTTGTCTCTATAAAATATCAAAAAATTAGCCAGGCGCGATGGTGTGTGTCCTGAAGTCCCAGCTACTTGGGAGGCTGAAGCAGAAGGATGGCCTGAATCCAGGAGGTCCAGGGTGAGTTGAGCTGTGATTGTGCCACTGCACTTCAGCCTGGGTGACAGAGTGAGACCCTGACTAAAAAAAAGTTCTTAATTCTCTGAAGTTTAAACAAAACGCACCTGCATCTGCAACTGACTGCCATCCTGTTGGCAGTTTGGTTCCTTCTATAGTTATCAGTAGTGGCCTTCTGTTTTAGGGACCTCTGAAGGACACTGGCTGTTCAATATCTAAAATCTTTGAACTTGTAAGTGCCCCTGCAGTGGTGCTTGGCCAGGGTGTCTAATGATACAGTCATTGTCCCCTTCACAAAAGGCAGTGGAACTGAGGTTGCCAGAGCCGGCCGCACACCCTATACTTAAGTCCTCACAGTTAATACTTAGGCTTCACATATGCCCTTTACCTCTTCCTGCCTCCTCCTCACTAAGGAAACTGACTATTATATGAAGGCCAATGCAAATAAAGGTCACCAAGAGACACTTGCCGGCCAAACACTGAATGCTGGCAGGCTGGAAGGGCTGATTATTTGTAGGCTCCCAGCTAATAAAAGAAATGTCAATCAAGGGGGCCTTCTCGTCCAGTCCACACTCAAATGGATCCCTAGCTGTTAGCAAAGGTCCAACGAGGACAGCACTAGAATTTCCTAGGATGTCCAGAGCCTACACAGAAAAACTGCAGAGTCTGGTGACTTGACAGTTCTTCACTGATCTAGGGAGGACACAGGGCCTGCTAAGGCAGAGAGGAAGGAAGCTAGAATGAGGAGCAAAGTGGCTGCTGTGTTTTTATACTCTGGAGGCTGATCTTAGAAACAGGGTTAAAACCTAGATTTGTCCCATTTTCCCTGGGCAAATGCAAGCATTAAAGATGTTTCTCAGGTCACAGTGCAGCTTTCCCCTAGTGGCACCTGCTTCTACTTGGAAGTGTAATATCAGTCTCAGAAGAACTGTATTTTTTTTTTTTTTTGAGTTGGAGTCTCACTGTCACCCAGACTGAAGTGCAGTGGTACGCTCCCGGCCACTGCAGCCTCAACCTGCTGGGCTCCAGCAATCCTTCCTCCTCAGCCTTCCAAGTAGCTGGAACTACAGGCGTGCACTACCACGCTTGGCTAATTTTTGATTTATTGTAGAGACGAGGTCTTGCCAAGTTGCCCGGGAGGGTTTCGAACCTGTGGGTTCAGGCATTCCACTCACCTCGGCCTCCCAAAATGCTGGGATTACAGACTGAGCCACCAAGCCAGGCCAAAGAACTGTATTTTAAATGATTTCCTCCCATTTAAGAATGAATGACTCAAGCTCTAGGTAGGGCAGAAACAGCTTTCATCTCTGAAACATTGCTCTCTCATTGGGTTCAGTCCTATGTAGAACAAGATAGAAAAATGTTTCAACTATCCAGTCACACTGCTTAACTCCTCCATCCTGCTAAAACCTGCCTGGGAGAATGAGGGAGGGAAAGAGGAGTCTTGAGCAGGCCGAGGAGTAGAGAGAGAGTTCTCCAGCAGACACTTTACAAGGTCTAGGGAGGTTAAAGTAGTTCTTCGTGTTCTGAGTGAGAAGGAAACTGGAGGAACATTTATCAAGAGCTCCCTGCTCAGGGAAGATTGTGGGAAGTCAGCAGTAGTGGCAAACATAGTATTCAATCTCTCCAAATCTCCACATAAAAGTAGAACAAGATAGCAAAACCAAAAACCTCCATGGAAAACATTTATCATAAAACTTGATGACAAATGACAAGGAGTCCTCATGAACCCCCAAATATAAGTGATTGGAAACAAACTACCAACACTCCCAAGACCTGCATGGTTGCCCATCTGTACAGGAGGAAGAAGAGGGAATCAACAGGGCTCTGACTCATGGACCTGAGAGCAACAACAACAACAAAAATACACAACAGATATTCACTGGACAATGTGCAGGACCAATTCAAGAACAGCAATTGAAACTGGAAGTTGTTCTCTCAAATAGCAAGTACATGCAAGGGGCCTGCAGTAAGAAGGACTGGAGGGGTCTCTATGAACTCCCCAAACCAATACGTCAGGGCTCCCTTCTAGGACAGGGGCCATGCTGGTGAGAAGTTGCTGGAATGAAATCAAAACTGAGCTGGATAAGGACAACAGAAACAAAGGAAAGAGAAAGTTCAAATCAAAGTGGGGGAGGAAAACACACACACAAAAGCTTGGAAAGCAAGCTGCCATATATTTGAACACAACACAAAAACCACAAAAGACAGAGTTCAGTAAAGAAAAGTTTTTCTGAACCCTGCCTCATTCTATTTTTCAGAAAAACTAGTTTCACAAAAATGAACTACAGAAAAGTACCAAGCTACCACACAAAGTGATAAGAATGAACAAGAAAATGAGTTGAATAACAGCCCGCAGGGCAAAAAAGCGTGTTGGAAAGACACTCCCACAAAACAACAAAATTAAAAACTAATACTCCAAAATGAGCTAAAAGACATTAATAATAGAAAACATGAAAGAAAAACAAAACAATATAGGAAGATCCAGAAATGAGGTGACAAAACTCATAAAAATTAGAAAAAACATTTCAAAAATAAAGAACAAACCAGAAGGAACATAAGAGCAAATACACATAACAGATAATGCCTTAGAAGAAACAAAATATGCAAAACAAAAATATTTTTAAAATAAAGAAGAAATGAAAAAATATTAAAGGATTCAAGAAAAAATGAGAAATATTAAAGATATACAAAGGAGTTCCAAAGTATTAATAATAACAGTCCCTTGCATGAGAAAAGTCAAAGTGAAGAAACAGAACAAATACTAAAACCTATAATTCACAAACACTATTCTAAATTTAAAAAAGAAAAACTTGAAACTACATATTAAAAAACATATACCATCTACCTGAGACTATCAGCACAGAATCATCAATACCAAGCCACATTCTAGTAAAATATGCTGTTAAATTAAAAAAAAAAAAGAAAGAAAAGAAAAAGGAAAAAGGAGAGGGGAGAGGAAGTGGAGAGGAGAGATTTTGGGAGGACACTTAGAAAAAGAACATGCGAATTATAAGAGAAGAAATTAAATTGCCATGAGTTTTTTTTCACAATATTTTTTGCCAGAAGAAAATAGAGTACCATCTCTAGGATACTCAAAGAAAGAATGAACCAATAATTTTATACCCAGCAAAACCACTTTCAAGTATAGAAGGCACAAACTTTTTTTCCCTATAAGTTTTAATTTCTCCATAGGAAATAGGGGAGGATATTATTTTTGATATGTAATACATGAAACTTATAAATCAATTGGGAGGAATGGCTATCTTAAAAATATTTAGTCTTTTAATCTGTAAACATGAGCTGTGGCTTAATGTATTTTGATCTTTAATTTTTATTTTTTTCTCTTTTAATTTTTTAATCTTAAAGATGTGGGGTACAATTCAGGGTTAGGTATACAAAAGTTCATTATGCAGGTACTCTTGTTGATGAAGTGTGCCCCCTTCCCCCGGCAGATTCCCACAACTACCAATCCCATCCCCCCACCCACAGTAGTTTCTCACTACTGCCAATCCTTTTCTTATAGTATTATGATTGTTCAAGGTCCACTTATGAGTGAGAACAGGTGGTACTCAGTTCTTTGTTTCTGTGATACATTGCTCAGTATTATAGACTGTAAGTCCACCCAGGTTGCTGTGAATTTCATGATTTTGTCCTTTATGGCTGCATAATATTCCACCATGTGTATATACCACATTTTTTTCCCCAGACCTCTTTTGATGGGCAGCACTGTTGATTCCATGTTCTTGCTATTGTGAACAATGCTGTGATAAACATATATAGGCAGATATCTTTTTCATAGAGTGATTTGAGTTCTTCCGGGTATATTCCCAGTAGGGGGAATGTGGGGTCATATGGAAGGTCGATTTTTAGATCTTTTAGGAATTGTAACACTGTTTTTCACAGAGGCTGTACTAGTTTACACTCCCACCAACTGTGTAAAAGTGTTCCCTTTTCTCCACATCCTCTCCAGCATCTGTTGTGTTTTTTGATGCTGGCCATTCTGACTGGAGTTAGGTGTTATCTCAGTGTAGTTTTAATTTGCATTTCTTTGATGACGAGTGAGGCTGATCACTTTTTTTGTATATCTGTTGGCTGTTTGTATGTCTTCTTTTGAGAAGTGTCTAATCATATCTTTTTCCCACTTTGTAATGGGGTTGTTTGTTTTTTTCTTTTCACCCATTTGAGTTCCTTGTAGATCTTAAATGTGAGGGAGGGCACAAACTTATCAACATGCAAGGGCTCAGGGAATAACATCCCTAAGAGCCTTTCCTAGCCAAAATGACTAGGACAAATGACTAGACAACCAAAATAATTAGGGTGACACTGACATAACAATTGTTGGTAGACATTAAATATATGCTTTACCTGGGGAACTAAGACTATGTGAAGGCTAAAAAAATAAATATAAATACAACTATGGAAAAATGGGGAAAAGGTCAGATTCAAGTTAAATGCACAAATGTATGTATGTGTCTACACATATACACCTTTCCTACCACTGTGTAATGAAAAGGCCTGGAAATAAAGACTGATCCAGTAGCAAAAAGCATTCCCACACCAGATACAATTTTTTTTTTTTGAGTTGGAGTCTCACTCTGTCGCCCAGACTGGAGTGCAGTGGCACGCTTCCAGCAACCGCAGCCTCGACCTGCTGGGCTCCGGCGATCCTTCCACCTCAGCCTTCCAAGTAGCGGGAACTACAGGCGTGCGCTACCATGCCCGACCAATTTTTTTGGTTTATTGTAGAGGTGAAGTCTCGCCAAGTTGCCCAGGTGGGTCACGAACCCGTGGGCTCAGGCAATCCACTCACCTCGGCCTCCCAAAGCACGAGATTACAGGCTGAGTCACCGAGCCCGGCCAGATACAATTTTAAAGTACAATTTCTCACTAATAGAGTTTAGACTCTCGGGAAATGACAGATTCCAGGTGTGGCACAGGAAGTTTACAAGACAAGACTAAAACATCTCACCATAAAAGAAAACAAGGAAGCTATCCAAGGGTTGGGCTCATGCCTGTAATCCCAGCACTATGGGAGATCAATGTGGGAGGATTGCTTGAGTCCAGGAGTTCAAGACCAGCCTAGGCCACATAGCGAGACAACCAGCCTCGTCTCTACAACAAATTTTAAAAATCAGCCAGGCATGGGGGCGCCTGCCCGTAGTCCCAGCTAGTCAGAAGGCTGAGGTGGGCGGATCTCTTGAGTGCAGGAGGTCCAGGCTGCAGTGAGCCAGGATCGTGCTCTTGCACTCTAGCCCGGGCGACAGAATGAGACCCTGTCTCAAAAAGAGGTTTCCACTGGCCAAGGATGTGGTAATTTGACCTTCAGTAATAATAATAAATGCAATGTACTGATACCTATTAAATATGTCTGAATTCATAAGTTCTTAAAAAGGAATTGGGCATCTTTGAAGTGTGATAGGGAACTATAGTTGTCCCACAGTATCTTTGGGAGATCGGTTCTAGGACCCTCTGCAGATACCAAAATCCATGGATGCTCAAGCCCCTGATATAAAATGTTGTAGTATTTGCATATAACCTATGTACATCCTCCCATATACTTTAAATCATCTCTAGATTATTTATAATACCTAAAACAATGTAATGCTATGTAAATAGTTGTTATATTGCATGGTTTAGGGAATAACAAAAATTAAAAATCTGTACATGTTTAGTACAAACGCAGTCATTCAAGATTTTTTCCCAAGTACTTTTGTTCTGTGGTTGGTTGAATCCATGAATGTGGAACCCATAGATATAAAGGATTGATTGTAATTCACTATATTGAAAATTAGTAAAGGGAAAGAATCAAGCACTTATTCTTTTTCCTTCATGAACTATATCACTGATAGGTCAATAGTAAATGAAGCATCTCTTTATAAATACTTTCCAACTAATAAGTGGGAAAGAAATCATAAAATTATAATAGCACCATTTTACAATACTGATGAACTAATAGATGCAGACGTTAAGTAGGAAAGGTGTTCCTATACCAAGGCCAGGTGTGGTGGCTCACGCCTGTAATCCCAGCCCTTTCAGAGACCAAGGTGAGAGGACTTCTTGAGCCCAGGAGTTCAAGATCAGTCTGGGAAACATAGCAAGACCTTGTCTCTACAAAAAAAATCTTAAAAACTGGCTGGGCATGGTGATATGCACCTGTAGTCTCAGCTATTCAGGAGGCTGAGGTGGGAGGATTGCTTGAGTCCAGGAGGTCAAGGCTATGGTGAGCTGTGATTTTGCCACTGCACAGTAGCCTGGGTGACAGAGTGAGACCCCAGCTAAAATAAATAAATAAATAAATAAATATTCTAAAAAGATGTTTCCATCACAAAAAGATATTATGTGACTCTTATAACCTTGCCAAATACCATCTAGAATTTTGCCAAAGGGACTAAACATGAGTCTGACCCAGTGTCTGGATCCAGGTGTCAGTTTTTAGGAAATACAGAGGACAGGGAACACGTCCTGCACCAAGAGACTGCAATTAGCAAAATCCAGACTTCGGGATACTCTAAAGGTCAAATGGCCTGGATTCTTCCACATAACTTTCAAGGAAAAGAAAAGGATGCCAAGGAAATCTGCAAATTAAAATAAACTTAAAGGCACATCAAATGTCAAAAATAAGCAAGAGTAAATAAACACAGTGCTAGGGATGCACAATAACACTATAAAAATGCAGCAAAGCAGTTATGATGAAGTCAGGATATGGTTACTTTTGTGGGGAAGAAGAGATCTGTGATTGGAATAAGGTACCTGGAAGGGGCTTCTGGTAGGTGACAAAGTCTCTATCTTGACTGGGCTATAGTTTCAAGAATGTTCACCTTAGAATAATTATGTCACATAACTGTTTTATGTATCTGTGCTTTATTTGATGATGATGAGGAGGATGAGGATGATGATGATGATGATGATGATGATGATGATGATGATGATGATAAGCTCCTGGAAGCTTAATAAAGTAGTTTGGTCAGACTTTCCACCAAAAAGGCCTCGTGGATGAGAATTAACTTTTAAAACTTGACATCTTAAAGCTTGGCAAATAACCAGTCAACACTGAGGCCCCTCAATTTTCATTAAAGACAACCAAGACACATAAATAGGGTTCTAAAGACAAAAAAATATGACAGAATATTCCATTTACTCATCAATCACTGTGTAAAGGAAATAACATAATTCCCTGTACACTGGGCTAGGGTTTAGTGATCTTTTATGAGAAAATAAAAAGGAGAATTGAAGAGAGAAAAAGAATCAAGTTCAAATTTGGTGATAGGATGGGCTCGGGGGTTTCATTCATCTGTGTGTAGGAGGAGAGTCTAGTGCAGGCTCAGGAGATGGAGACAGTTCCCCACCAATGACGGTGTTGTCTAACCAAAAAGCAAGATGTGTTTCCCAGGATGCTGATAGACCACCAACACATTCTTTGATTTCCCGGTGGGGAAGGAAGATCATTGAACCCTGCTGAGAAAAATATTAATTAATACACTAGACAATTACTGTTTCATGTCAGGAGATATGCAAAAGTACTTTAACTGAGACAGGTCAGGAAAGCTCAAACTAATTTTACAGACACCTTTTGAAAAGAGTTGAAAGTGAATCAGGATTGGAAAGGGGGTGTATTACCTTCTGGAAAATGCAATGAACCTGTTCCAGCCCTCACTCTCCAATCCTGTTTCATCTAGAGCTGTGGTCAATTTAACTGGGGTACTATGCTATGGTTATCTAATTCTTGATGATTTAATGGCTTTAAAAAAATCCCTAAAACGGAAACATTTTATCCAATTATAAAGAAAATTTTCCATCACAAAAGCTTATTGGCCAGTAGAATAGATTATCAAGGGATGTTCTATGACAAGAGCCTAAAGAATCATCTATTCAGAATTCCCAAAGGTGCAGGCACACACAGAGACAGGTCAAACAATGATATCCTGGGTGTCTCCCACAGATATCGTGACTGCCCTGTTCTGTTGCGGCCCAGGTGTGCTCACCAGCACAGGAAGGCAGCAGAGCACAGACGTGTGTCAGAAAGATTTAAGTTCAAATCTTAGCCTTTGTCACTTACTAACTGTGACCTTGGGCAGATTAATTAACCTGTACAAACAGTCATTTTCTCACTTGTAGAGCCAGGAGAGTAACCATACCTATTACATTAGGTTGTTGTGAAGACTAAATGTCACAATGGATGTCAAGGGCACAATAGATGGCACGCCACAAGAGCTCACTAAATGTGACCTCTTCTCATCATCATTATGAAAATCACTGTTGTCACAGGCAGGAGGGTCTGTTAAGAAACAAGATAATGTAGGCCAGTAGTTCTCAAAATGTGGTCCCCAAACCAGCAGCATCTGGGGACTTGTTAGAAATGTAAACCACTCGTCCACCCTCCAGCCCTAGCCCTACTGAATCAGAACCTCTGGGGTGGGGCCCACCAATCTGTGTTTTAACAACCCCACCAGTGTCCACATTAGAATTTGTGAACCACTGATACAGAACAATCACATGTTGAAGGCTCTTGCAAACTAGCAGCCAGAGGCAAGCTTGAATTTTCCAGGAAGGCTGATTTTATTGATGGACAATAATGAACTTGAAATCTAGCCATGATTCAGCCAGTAATGCTGAAAGAAGAACTCCTGTCTGATGCCCCACTAGCCCAATAAGTACAGCGAGGACCGAGATTGTGGTTTGCCATCTATGTGTTCCCCAGCATCTGACATACTGTCTGACAGGTTGTAAACATTTGATAAATATTCAGTGCCTGAACAATGAATGAAGAGGTAGGAGAATGGCTGAAGACATTATAGCATTCAACCAGCAGATAAATTCACATCAAAGGGAATCTAATTTAGAATTTTGTTAAAAAATACAAGCTTTTTAGAACTTAGAGGACACTCCTTTCTTTGGCTTAGTTAACAACTTAAATATATTTTATTAAAATAGATGGCTTCCAATTAAAATAGACAAAAAAAGATTATCAGTGATTTTAAAGCCTCAAATAACAAAATCCCCAGTGAAATTAAATTTGGGTCAGTACTCAGTCATGAGGCTAGAGAGGCAACCAAAAGAAAACAAATAGGCATAAAAGATTTTAGTTGTTTTAACTCCAATTCTGAGGCTAGATCCCGAAAACAAAGAAAGCGAAATTACTTTCTCTCTCTATGTGCACATATATATGATTATAGAGGCATATGTGCCATATCCTGAGGAACGGTAAAATCCCCAGCAGACTAATACTGAATATAATTCATTAAGGAAGGGAAATATACAAATTTTATTTTGGGAAGGTTTCAATAATTCTGCACTTAAATAATTCCACACTTCAGTAATTCCATAGATTTCATTACATATGTACAAGGGGGACCCAAAGAAAATCTTGCTATTTATTTATAAAAAATTGTGTATTTATCCTTACATGTTTAAACTTCAGTCACCTTCAAAGTACTCTGCTTGATGCAATACAACTATCAAGATGCTTTTTCCACTGCTCAAAACAGTTTTTTAACTTGTCAATTTTTTTTCTTAACTTTTCTAAAATGTATTTTTTAACTATAGAGATGTGGGGTACAAGTGAGGATTAACTACATAAGTAGGCTACACGAAGATGAAGTTTGGGCATCTGACTGGCCCTCACTCCCCTGGCAGTGGACCAGGTACCCTTTCTGTTGTTGCATGCCCCCGCCCTCCTACCTCCTTCCTTCCCCCAGCAGTGTCCAGTGACTGAGAAATGCAAATTAAAGCTACAATGAGATACCACTTAACTCTGGGAAGGATGGCTATTATTAATATTATTATTAATAAGCCAAAAACAATAGGTGCTGGTGTGAGTGCAGAGAAAAGGGAACACCTCTACACTGTTGACGGGAATGCAAGCTAGTTCAACCTCTGTGGAAAACACTGTGGCAATTCCTAAAAGAACTAAAAATTGATCTTCCATATGATCCAGCAATCCCTCTCCTAGGAATATACCCAGAGGAACATAAATTGCTCTACCAAAAAGATACTTGCACATGCATGTTTATTGCCATACTATTCACAGCAAAAACATGGAACCAACCCTACTGCCCACAAAAAGTGGACTGGTTAAAGAAAATGTGGTACATATACATGATGGAGAATTATGAAGCCATAAAGAAGAACAAAATCATGGACTTCGTAGCTACTTGATGAAATTGGAGACCATCATACTAAGTGAACTATCACAGAAACAATGAACTCATCAATTTTGATACCTTTTAGTGCTTCTGTCTTTTTGTTTGTTTCACCTCCTCACATTGGCAAATGTCTCCCTTTAAGAACTTTTTTCATTCTGGAAACAAAAAAAGTTGCTTGGGCGAGATTGGGTGAATAGGGAAGGTGGGACATGAGGGTCAAGCTGTTTTTGATCAAAAACTGCTGAACACTCAGCACCATATGGGCAGATGCACTTGTAAATCACCCATCATGAAAAGGGCAAATGTGCTGAAAGACTCTCAACAACAAAAAAAATTTCACTGAAGCCGAACACAGCCTCTCACAACAATGCTAATTGGTATACCAATAATGATGGGCTCCTAGAATACTTAGCAGGGGAAGCCTGTACAAGAAGGGGCCCACCCTCCAAAGCAAATTCTGTTTTGGGGGGTCTCCCTTCATATTAATTAAGGTTCAACATGTTAGAAAACATGAATCATAGCCTGGAGTGGTGGCTCACATCTGTAATTCCAGCACTTTGGGAAGCCAAGGTAAGAGGACTGCCTAAATCCAGGGATTTGAGACCAGCCTGGGCAACTTAGTGAGACCTCATCTCTACAATAAAATTAAATTAAATTAAAAAGTAGCCAGGCATGGTGGTGTGCACCTGTAGTTCTGGCTATTTGGAAGCCTGAAGTGGAAGGATCACCTGAGCCCCATCAGGTCGAGGCTGTGGTAGCTGTAATCATGCCACTGCACTCCAGTCTGGGTGATAGAGCGAGACTCTGACTCAAAAAAACAAAAAGAAAGAAAAAGAAAACATGAATCATATTATCAAGTGGAAACACTATATTTCATAGAGAAGAGTATCTTTTCATTCAAGAATTAATACATAGGCCGGGTGCAGTGAATCAAGCCTCTAATCCCAACACTTTGGGAAGCCGAGGCGAGAGGATTGCTTGAGTCCGAGGGTTCGAGACCAGCCTGGGCAACTTGGTGAGACTTCATCTCTACAATAAACAAGTAAATAAGCTGGGTGTGGTAGTGCATGCCTGTAGTTCCAGTTACTTGGAAGGCTGAGGCAGAAGGATTGCCTGAGCCCAGCAGGTAGAGGTTGCAGTGGCCGTGAGTGTGCCACTGCACTCCAGCCTGGGCACACAGTGAGACTCCAACTCAAAAAAAAAAAATTAGTACATAAAACTAACAATTGCAATTTCAGAGGCATAGGGAAATGAAATGCAGTTTGGCATTTAATTTAAACCCATCCACACCTACAGACTATACAGAAAAATATTAAAGTAATTTTTGTCAGTGGAGCAATCCCGGATCATCCATATTTATTTTACTTTTTGTATTTAATCATTTATCAGTGAAAACAGCCCTCAGGAAAAATGAATGGCTTTATCAATATTCTCAGCAAAGCATATTTGGCTTCTTCAATGTAAGATCTACTGCCAACAGCAGAGCTTCACAGTTTGGTCTCCTGGCCTAGGGACAACACCTCTCTTGGAGAGCTGACACAGAGAATGAATGAAAAACACATATTATCTAGAACAGCTTTAGACATTAAGGAAAAAGAAAAAAAAAGCAGAATGACTGACAGTGATTCTTTGGTGGCACTTGATAAAATACTGCAGAGCTAAGTGATGAATTAATAGGAAAGTCAGAGCCATCATCTTTTACTTTCACTTAGGAATAATATGGGACCTTCAGGAACTAAAGGAGCACCATGACACTCATTTGTAAGTAGGCTGAGGAAGATAAAGGACATCCCATGGGTTTAACTTACTCTGGAGAACTTACTGACTTGAAGACTCATTCATTCGTATATTCATTCATTGAGTTCTCCTTGATTTTAACTTGGGTGTACCTATAAATGCACCTTAGTATTTTAAGAGGAGGACAACTGACTTGCCCACTTTTCCATGCATTCTATTAACTCCTGTATGGTGACTGCAAACTCTTCAAGGATTTCACTCTTATAAGACATTTGGAGGACTTTTTTCATTCTCCAACCTTTCTAAAATTAATAATAGTTTTAAAATGTTCCTCTTTTTAAATTTCACAATGTTTTTACCCTTTATTTTCCACTAAGAAGGTGATTTGTTCCTTTTAGGAATACTGTTCACAACTCTGTGATAATGGAAAAAATTGTAATATCCCCTATTTTAAAGAGTCACAGTGTCTGCTGAATCTTTGAAATTAAGAAATTTGGGAGCTGAAGGATATGAAATGTACCTAAGATGCTTCAACCTCTGCCAGCATATCAGTGACTCCCAAATCTCTGTCTGCAGCACAGCCTCTGTTCTGAGCTCTAAGCTGGACACAGAGCTGCCTTCCTGACAGTATCCCTCTGAAGGTACAGAGGTCTACAAAGCCTTCAAATGCCCAGCATTTAAATTATTGTGTGCACACACATGCACTCTTGGCATTTGCCATGGCCTTTCAAGAGTGGGCCTTTGTGTGAGAAATGAGTCAGATTCTCAGTCTGGAGATATATCCAGGAGATGTCTCAACACATGTTTTCTTCCATGCTTGTTTCTGATGCCACCAAGGCTGCAAATGGCAACTCACAATTCCAGGTCTTCCTAGATGTGGTCCTCTTACTCTCTATCCTTGTTGACTGGCATTTGAAGGAGCAATCATATTACATGCATAGATTAACCGACTCAGAGACAGAGATCTCTTTGAGGAACCCTATTTAATAGTTTTGTAGAAACTATACACTTGACCCAAATAACAAAACTCATTGGTTGGTGACTTTAGAGGTCTTTTAGCCTATTAGCTTACAGTTTCAGAGTCCCCTGATTTGGAATGAGCTTCAGATCATCAACAGTTAGGCAAAGGTGGTAAGAGATTTTAGTACAAAAAGACTGATAGCTGAAGCTGCCATGAGCTAGGACTTATCTCTGACAAGTGTGTACAGTATTCCTGCTATAACAAGGGAATTTCAGTGTGAACTTTTCCATTACACAAAAATCCCTTCTTGTTTAAATGGCTGGGATTAGGTGATAACACTGTTAATCACCTATGAGATGAAACAACCTATGAGATGAAAAGTGAACCCCCATGAACTGGAAGGAAGGGAATAAATCAGACTACATGATCTAGGCATAATAAAAGCCCCTCAAGAGGTCACAGTGGTTACACATATTCTATAAGCACCTGAGACTTAACATGGCAATAGCCACTTATCTTCTTCCTCCTAAAATACATCCTGCTTCTTTTCCTATTGTCACCTCTCCACGACTAGCACTATCTGTCCAACCATATGCACTTTTTTTTTTTTTTTTTTGAGTTGGAGTCTCACTCTGTCGCCCAGATTGGAGTGCAGTGGCCGCTCCCAGCCACCGCAGCCTCAACCTGCTGGGCTCTGGGCTCTGGCAATCCTTCCACCTCAGCCTTCCAAGTAGCTGGAACTACAGGCGCGTGCTACCACAC